>JAFBJQ010002591.1:2147-93905 GCA_016785345.1 Trinectes maculatus
AAAAAGGGAAATAACGCGCCCAATTGGCAGAAAATAGCCTGAAATCAGCCCCCAGAATGATATTTAATTCTGACGCCATTAGACGCCAGAAAACCTCATTTTCTCATCGGTCCAAAATCGCAAAAGCACGTAAGGGGTTAGTATGTCGAAAATGCCCCAAAATGGCCAAACCCGAAAATGGGAAATAACGCGCCCAATTGGCAGAAAATAGCCTGAAATCAGCCCCCAGAATGATATTTAATTCTGACGCCATTAGACGCCAGAAAACCTCATTTTCTCATCGGTCCAAGATCGCAAACACACGTAAGGGGGTTAGTATGTCGAAAATGCCCCAAAATGGCCAAACCCGAAAAAGGGAAATAACGCGCCCAATTGGCAGAAAATAGCCTGAAATCACCCCCCAGAATGATATTTTGTGGAATAGACGCCAGAAAACCTCATTTTCTCATCGGTCCAAAATCGCAAAAACACGTAAAGGGTTAGTCGAAAATGCCCCAAAATGGCCAAAAATTAAAACTGGAAATAATGCGCTGGAATGGCAGGAAATAGCGTGCAAACACCCCCCAGAATATTTTGTTCATCTGATGCCAGAAAACCTCATTTTCACATAGGTCAAAAATCACAAAAAAAACATAAGGGGTTAGTATGTCAAAAATGCCCAAAAAAGGCCAAAAATTAAAACTGGAAATAACACGGTAGAATGGCAGGAAATAGTGTGCAAACACCCCCCAGAATATTTTGTTCATCTGATGCCAGAAAACCTCATTTTCTCATCTGTCCAAAATCGCAAAAACACGTAAGGTGTTAATATGGCGAAAATGCCCAAAATCAGCCAAAAATTAAAAGTGGAAACAACATTGAAAAATCCAAAATCATGAAATAACGTTGCATGGTGTGTTGTCACAAAATTTTCTGTTTCCTTGAAAACCTCAAAAAGTCTGAAAAACCATGATGGTATAGTATGATGTTGCTTGATTCCCTGTCTAATTGATGATCTCAAGGATGTGAGACACATCTGACCTTACTGTAATGGCTACTTTTACACATACAAACATTCATACTGACCACTGACAGTTGAAAAAACAGATTTTATTTTAATGCGATTTGATACACTGATGCATGTATATTACTGCTAATCCCCAGAGACAAAAAGTTCCTTCAGCTGTGCCTACACGTGGCAGGAGATTCTTCTTAATGAACAAAAGCTGAACATTAATATCTGTCAAATGTAAGCCAATTACGCATTAAATAAATTAAATGGTTCCAAGTGCAAAGGTGTCAGTCTCTCCATCGATGTCCACACTGGGCGTTACAGCATTTGTAGAAAGTCGTCATCGGTTCATCTGCTGATCTGGTCTGAATCTGCATGAAATACGCCCGAGGATGCTCACACTTGGGACATTTTTCTGGAAACATAAAAACATTAAGAGTAAGTATTGCATCACAAAAACTGCAAGGCTTTCAAAAAGGAAATAACACATTAAAAAAAACTTTTATAAAAACACCAAAGGCCGGAGTGGTGCTGGGGGACGAGCATCTCGGCAGCTGACAGGAAGAGACTGGCTAGACTGTAGGCCAGCGCTGTACTGGGATGACCCCTGGACCCAGGGCAGGTGGTGGGAGAGAGGAGGATAATGGCTTAGCTGTTGTCCATGATGAGGAATGATTCCCACCCCCTGCAGGACACTTTGACAGCACTGCGCAGCTCCTTCAGTGACAGACTCCTTCACCCAAAATATGTGAAGGAACGTCATCGCAGGTCCTTTCTTCCAACAGCGGTATAGTATGTCGCCGCAAAATTTCACAAAATTTAAATTTCCCCAAAACGTCCAAAATCATGAAAAACATCATCATACACGGAACTTTGCAAATTTTTCATTTTTCACGGAAAATATCCAAAATCATAATGTCGTTGCGAACTTTTGCAAAATTAGAATTTTCTACATAAACGTCCAAAATCATGAAAAAAATCTCATAGTATAGTATGCCATCGCCAAATTCTGCAAAAATGTAATTTTTCATCAAACATCCAAAATCATGAAATAACATCATATTATAGTATGCTGTCACGAAAACTCACAAAAACTTAATTTTCACATAAACGTCCAAAATCATTAAAAATGTCGTAGTATAGCATCTCCTCATGAAATTTTGCGACATTTTAGTTTTTCACAAAAACATCTGATATCATGAAAAATGTCATTGTATAGATAATATATTGTTTCGAAATTTCACTAAAATTTGAATTTTTAAAAAATGCCCAAAATCATGAAATAACATCATAGTATATACTATCTCGCTGAGAAATTCGTCTTAGTGTATGTGCTGTTCGCCAAATCTCACAAAATTTCATTTTCAACGAAAACGTCAAAAATCATAAGAAAGTCATAGTATAGACTGTTGCCCTCAAATCTCGCAAAAAATATTATTTTTGACGAAAACATCCAAAATCATGAAAAAACATAATAGTTTGGTATGTCGTCGCCAAATCTCGCAAAAAAAATCTTCAAATTGTCAAATTCATTTTTTAAAAAATTTTGTTATTTTTTGAAAGGTTAATGTCTATGTACCTATTTGTAACTGATAACTTAAGTTCGATGACGTCAGGCAGGTGTGATGCTTATTATGTGGACCTCTGTAGTTTTCGCTATCATAAAGTGTATTACAATCAAACTTCGTATAAGACAGAAAGGACAATGTCTTTACCAGCAGTTGAGTCCACGTTTTCCCAAGCTGCAGCTCCACCGAGAACATCATCCACCTCTTTTAACTTCGGATATTTTCTGTAATTTACCTGTAGACAGAGAAAACAGTCCAGTGGAATGAGCATATTGAATCAGTAGCTGTGTTTAATAATAATACTAAGCACAGCTTCGCCATTTTACTTACTTTTCTCGTGATGTGGTGGACATAGGGACAAGTGTTACAGGCGAACCTCATACATTTCTGTCCTTCCTCGACGATTAAAACGTTCCCACATGTTGGACAAAAAAGTAGCATGTTGTCCGACAACTGTATATGCACTTAAAAGTACTTAATAAAGCCGATAACCTCTCTGTAGCTACGTTATTTCATGCTAGCAGCTAGCCTGAATACATTAACCGGTGAAGCGGTCTGCTAACATGAGAACCGGGCGGAAGTGGAACTGATGTAAACAGGAGTTACTTTTGTTACAGCTCGGTGGGAAACATAAAGCAAAGCAAAAAGCAGAGGAGAAAACTGTGTCGTATGAAGAAGATAAAATCAAACACAAAAATATATTCATCAATTATGCGATTATGTAAAAGCTTTTTTAACAACAACATGCATTTTAATGGGATCATCAAAAAAGTGCCAAATCACTTCCGCTAAGAGGAACGATACACACCAGTTATTCCCCGGTATATATATTCAGCCGAACACATTGTTTGTTTACTGTTGTTCAATTCGCAGTTTCACTTTAAACCCGAGTGTATTCATTCTTTTTTAAAGCTGCTGGTTATGGAGGAGCAGGGTCAGGGCTCTGCAGGAGGAGCAGAGGAGGAGGTGGAGGAGGAGAAGCCGGAAGATCTGGCAGCTCCAGAGGCAGAGGAAGAAGAAGAAGATGATGAGGCTCTTCCTCACTCAGAGATCCTGGACATGTTCGAAGAAGGACTGGCTCGACTGGTGCAGGACCCTTTACTCTGTGACCTGCCGATCCAGGTGCTCCATACACACACGTGTGTGTGTGTGCGTGTGTGTGTGATTCCTTTATTCAATCATATTTGTGTGTTTCCTTTGTCCATTCATCACATTTATATTTGTAGAGTTGACGTCATTAATCTGTGGAGATTAATTTAAATGCAGGGTGTTTTAGTCTCTCTGCAGAGTGGAATTATATATATTTTTTGAAATGATTCAAATATTGATTTTAATATAAAATGCCATGCAGTGCTTTGCGTATAAAAAGAAGTTTTTTTCCTGATGCATATTTGGTCATTCTGGCCAATAAATACTTGCGTTAAAGGAGCTAGCACGAAAAACTGACTGGAGGTCAGACTAGTTTGTGGACTTCTTATTCACTGGCACGTGTCTGCCATATTTTATTCATCTCCGTTTAATATATCTCAGAATCAGCGATGATAGTTAGATAGAGGAAGTACTTTTAAAATTCATGAAATCTGACATATTTCTTCTTGTAGGTGACTCTGGAGGAGATCAATTCTCAGATAGCTTTGGAGTATGGCCAGGCGATGACAGTGAAGATTGTGAAGGCAGATGGGGAAACAATGCGTATGTGTTTGCAACGCAGTCATTTTTATTTTTTTGTTTTTAATGGGTGATCTTCACTAGAAAATGTGTTGTACTTTTTAATTTTTTTGTTGTTGTACTTTTTCCTCCCTCAGCCATAGTGGTGGTGCAGAATGCCACTGTCTTGGATCTGAAGAAGGCCATTCGCAGATTCATGGAGCTGAAACAACAGCGTGAAGGTGGAGTGAAACATGTCAGCTGGTAAACACATAACACATGCTCATACAAATACACAATAACTTGTATGGGATTGTAATATATTTTGTTAATGGTCAGACTTTTACTGTTTACTTGCTTTTTGTCACAGGAGATATGTTTGGAGAACGTACCATTTAGTGTTTCAGGGAGAGAAGCTTGAAGATGATAAGATGAGGCTCAAAGAGTAAGTGTACAATCTTATTCTTTTATTTCACTGTGATTCCATCAACAAGTGTTTGGCCATTTTTTTCTTCTTTTTTGATTTTTCTTTCATATTTATCTTCAGCTACGGGATCAGGAACAGAGACGAGGTGACTTTCATGAAGAGACTGAGGAAAAAGTGAAATGTCAGAGCTGACATTTGTTACATCAGGACAAAAACAAAGAAAACACACAACCAGTTTCTGCTGTGTGTTGGTTCTCCTAATTCCTGAGAATCGACAAAGTCTTTATGAGAACACCGTTTGTTTTATCTTCATTATCTGTGAGTCATTATCTGTGAGTCATTATCTGTGAGTCAGTATCTGTGAGTCAGTATCTGTGAGTCAGTATCTGTGAGTCATATTGGCAATATCTCTATACAAAATAAACACCGCATACCCAGATGGTCACTGTACAAACTGAGGCTGCATGTTAATACAATATTTGTCATAAAATATATTTTATTTCTTTTGTATTGTTTTTTTTTACTGCAAATATTAAAATATATGTCCAAATTTTATTTCCTGTTGTCTGTGTTTCGCTTGAACATATAATACAGAGCTTTCTGTCACATTTTCAAAGAGGGCAGTCATAAATGGGATCATTTGAATATCTCCTGATAGAAGTGAACAGCACATGTACAGTCCCCTTGTTTACTTATTTGCCTGTACAGGATACACTGGAAGCACCAGGAAATTAGGTAACACATACTTGTCTTTCATATAAATTTAATTGCTTTCATACTGTAGATACAGGTTTTTCTTTAATGCTGCTTAAATTAGGCTTTTATAGTAATGTTTGGGTTATGTTTCATCTTACTGTGTAGTTGTGAGAATAGAATTGAGGTTTATGTTATGCAAGTGTTTCTTGCAAACCTGATTCAAATTAATTAAATTACTGATTATTTACTTTTTTCAACTCAAGAGTAAAAAAGTGAAAATGATTCTCTACCAAACTAATCTATTCAATAAGACTTGTATCTACACATTTATAGATTTGTTCCCTGTGTTATATGTCCAATGTAAATCATTCATTTACAAACAATAAGCTCTTTTTTTCATCGGATATTTTGTAGTTAAATTTTCATGCATAAAGATGAAAGGAATTTTAAATTTAAAAGTGATACAAACCAAACATTAGGACAAATGTCATCGACAATTTCATTGTGCTTCTGTTCTGTGTGTATTCAGTGTGTGTGACAGCAAACACAGTGTGGACTTACTGTTACAATCTCGGTCCGGCATGACGTCTTCAGACGAGGATCTGAGGAACATCACTGAAGAGCTGAGCTGTCTCTCACTCAAACGTCAGCAACTTCTGGAGAGGAAAAAATTCCAGTGTTTATTTCAGGAATTAAAAAATCGTCCTGAGTTCAGACAAACAGGTGACACATGAATCACACTTCTGATCAGAGATGAGGTGGATTTGTGGGTGTGGGGTTTTTCCTGCTGGCCTCTGCTGTTACATCCAAGACTGTTTTTTTTTCTATCAGAAGAATCCTTCTCCACTCAGCATGAGATCGACAGCATTGATGACAAACTGAAAGAACTGGCTGACAGGAAGGACAAACTGCTAAAATGCCACAGCAGCATCATCAGCGGCAGTGATACAGAGGTCAGCGTGAGAGGTGAGTCCTGATGACCTGCAGCAGATCAGTTCTCCATGCTGTGGAAAATACCTACATCCCCTTTTCCTCTTTGTCAGAGGAGAACGTCAACGTCAATGAGACACCTGAGCCCCGTGAACCTGTTTCTGGACCAGATCTTTTCTTTGTTGAGGATCCACCTACTACACCTGGTGAGTCTGTGATGCCACGATGCACAACACTGATCGATTCGCTGCTTTTCTCAACCAATAGCAAGGTTTTCATTATAGGCCGTGTGGAACAAGGCTCCGCCTACAATCAAACCTTTTCATGGGTCTGAGTCGGGCCTTATCGTTACAAAAAAAAGAATCAAATAATTAATCTGAGCAACAAACAGACCAAGTTGAAAAATTCAAAAAGGTAAAAACAAAAAAAGCAAAAAAAAAAAAAAAAATTCAGCAGTTTGAGTTTTGTACAAAAATAAAACGCGACAAGTTTATTTGTTCTTATTTTCTCCACACAGAAACTGAAACTTTTGTTTTTAATTCTGATAATAATTCTTTTAAATGACGTAACCTTCATTAATGTTTTGCTATTTTTCTTTTCACAGCCCCTCAAGTGATTCTGGACGTGGAAAAACTTCCTCCTTGTCCATGCAGGACACAGTGTCCAGCGTGTAAACAGTTCATCATGACAGAGACGACTTCCTCCGTCTGCGGTTTCACCTGGCTGTCGTGTTTCCTATTAGCTTTTCTCGGGTACGAAAGCCTTTTCTCCACCCTGATGAAAACCTCCTCTGAGCACCTGACCGCAGCCTGATGTGTCTGCTTCTATTTGTTCAGCCATTTCACATTGTTCCTGTTTCCTCCCTTTGCAGGTGTGTGGCTGGTTGTTGCTTCATTCCCTTCTGTCTGGACAGGTTCAAATCAACCAACCACAGATGTCCAAAGTGTCACACTTTAATTAAAACTATTAAACCTTTGTAAAAGAAAGATTTTAAAATAAAATATTTGTCTAATGTTACGTTGACGGTGTGATTAAAAGCTAAAATATTACTGAAATTATTGAAATGCCTGAAAGTTGAAAGTGAGCAAAATCTATTTGTTCAACAAAACTACAAAATTAAAGCCTTTTCTTGTGCATTTTTTTAATAGTAAGCGCTAAAGTGTGATGGACATAATGCAGATGCTAATAGGCTGCGTGTTATATTCCAAATAATTCCTATATTTACAAAACAAACATTTTGTATAAAAGGTAACAAAAAAACACAAAAAAGGTAAAACCTCCCATACAAACTCTGCATCCACACACAGACACACACACACATACATAGCTCTCTGCCAAGGCACTGAAGTGCTGCTGTCAACACCAGGTGTGGCCAGCAGATGTCACTACAATACAAAACAACTGTAATGCATGGACTGAAATCCATGGTCATGTTTGTCTAGGTTCTGTCTGTGCATCCATACAGAACCATAAATCAAGAATCTGACAGTGAGAGTCAGTCTCACTGAATTAAAGCTGAGACTCCTCTGACTCTTCTACACAACTACGCACACAACATCTGTGTGCGTTTACCATCAGTTTTGATTACCACCACAGGTAAGACAACGACGCACACGCATAAAGACCAGAGAGACCAAAAAGCTTTAAGCTTCTAACAGTACCAGTCTAATGTTACGTTAGATACCTCAGATAACCAGAGGAGGCAGCAGCGTTCAAAGGAAGCATACAAACAATCATTTATTCTTCAGAAAACAGTCAACAAAGTTCAAATCTGAAACACGAAGCATCTGGACTCTGTGACCTCCTCACAGTGCTTTACTCCCCCTGTTGGGACTGGACGTCACTGACGCAGACGTGGGCCTCCCCTCACCGCACAGTGTCTCCTGCAGTTCACTCTGTCTACCTTCTCCCCAGACTGTCAGCTCCTGATCCAGTCTCTTTCAGGCGTCCACTCGTCCAGATGTCTTCCTCTGTTTCTAACTTCCTGTGCACAGTTACACGAGTAAACGTGCTGTCTGATTACAAATCATCGGCAGTATATGGATTACATATGGATAATGGGTTGATTAATATGCCTTGTATGGATAACACAGCGGTAATGCATCGGTTATGTCGAGTTCTGTCAACACTGTAAAAACGAGTCCAGGAAGTCCGTCGAGAAGACATCTACTGATGTTGACATGTCCAAAGCGTTGACCCCCCCTGCTGGGACAGACAGTGTAATGTCCAGCCAGTCAGTATTGTCCATGTTGGTGTTGTGCAAGCTCAAAGCAGAAGGTGGCGTGTTCTCATCAGCGTCCACTTCCATGGTGACTATGGGCGATCGTAAGTCCTCAATCGACGCCAGTGGTTGTGGCGCAGTGGCGCCGCCTAGTGTGCAGTTCAGGAGGTTGTCCAGCTGGGTGTCGGAGGTCAGCGATGACAAGCTGTTTGAAGGTTTGAGCGGCGCAGAGGGCAGCTGGGCAACTTGGACGGTGGGCGGAGGGCGGGACAGAACGGTGTTAACAGGAAGGGTGGTGACGCTGGCTGTCACAGGGAGACGCTTGTCCAGGGAGGGAGGATCCTGTCTGATGAAGGGAGAGATCTCTGAAAAAACAAACGCAGCTCTTACGGTGTGAACGTACAAATATCATTGTTCTTATTGTTCTGTTCCAATCTACCAATAAAAAAATCAGGTTCTCACCACCACTTTCAATCAACACATCAAACAGATCGTCCATCTGCTGGCTCACTGCAGTGGGACCCTGAACAGGGGTCAACATGCTGCGTGTCTGTTTGACCGCGTCCTCGTAGCGAGGCGGGTCTTTACTCTTTGACGCCTGGTTGGTGAACGTTGGCAGCGGCGGCTGGTTGGGGGGGCTGGGGGACTGTTTAGAGAAAAATGCACATCTCATTGTACAAATCAAATATGTAAATTAACCTGGGGTCAGCGCTTTTTTCTGAAAAAGCAGCTAAGTGCTTTACAGGAAAAGAACCTTGTTCACGGGTCCATTGGCGATGTGCTGGCTGACGGCGCCTCCTGCAGGATGACCCCTCACTGGAAAGGTGCTGAGTAAACTTTGTGCTGCGGTGTCCATCCTCCATGTCTGCAGGGAAATTTAGGCGAGTCAGCAAAGAGGCACGCATGAAAGCATGAACGCATGAACACAATCAACGGCGGTGAAATGCTTCTTGCAACAGTTAGGGAAAAGTAGTGCATTGCGACACACTGTGTGTGTAGAGGTTAAATCTGTTTTCATAACCGAGCAGCAGAGAAGACTTCACCTACTTCACCTGCTTTTATGTAAAATAAATCAGCCGCTGAAGCATCACCACCTTCCGCCCCGTCACTCAGAACTCCAGTCTACCACCTTTCCAACGGCCATCTTTAATATGACGTGATTTTTTTTTTCACCACCCAGCAAAGGCCTGTTATTATCATGGCAACAAGGAAGATGTATTACCCCTGGTATGTACTATGTAATTGATCGTTGGAGGGAAAATATATGGTACGCGATACATGCGGCGGTGCCATCGAAAACACCGCACCATAACTCTCATGTGCAACTTTACTGCAAAGAAAACCAGGTGACACACATTTCACGTACGGGCGATGGCGTGCAATTCAAGTTAGAAAACAACCACAAAACCACAGCTGATGGTGGTGAGTATTACGGAGTCGGAGCTGGCGGTCTGCAGGAGGATGTGTGTTTTCTTACCTTTGTCAGTGGTGGAGTGAGAGAGCTGCACTGCTGCTGTAACGCTGTCGAGGCCTCTGTTTTGTGTGGCACCTGTCCAGAGGTCTGGATTAGGCCTGGAGCGGCGCTGCTAACAGTAGTATGTAATTTGAGGCAGTTGGCCGGGAGCTGGATGGCGAGGGATGCAGGCAGGAGGATCTGTGCGCCGGCGTGGACAGACTGCAGGGTTTCAGGCTGCTTGATGGTCTGATGGTTGATGATGAATGAATGTGGAAGAGCCAAGTGGCTCGGATCGGCAGCCTCCTCCTGTTTGACCATCACCGGCAGAGAGGGGGAGCCGCAGGAGGCGGAGCAGTTCAACGGAGACCTGTTTTCCTCTTTGACCTGGACGGGAGCGAGCGGGCTGAGCTGAGGCGGGGAATCGCCGTGCTGGCTCCTCTTCTCCACCTCCAGCTGCATCTTCAGCTCCTCCACCAGCCTCTGCTCCTGCTCCAGCTTCCTCATCAGCTCCTCGATCTGACGCTCCTTCTCGTGCAGACGTTTGTCCTTGTCTGAGTCCTTCCCGTAGGACCGTGTCTCTGAGGGAACGTCCTCCTGCGGAGGCCTCTGGGGGGAGCTGATGCCGGGAGCGGTGGACGCCGGAGACAAAGCATCTGAAAGTTTTGCTGGACTGTCCGTCACACTACTGTCCTCTGGCCCCAGACTGGACACCTTGGAGGCTACAGGGGACACGGGTGGGGTTAACTTTGCGCTGTCAGGCTGTGAGGCTGCTGTGATGCCTGTTGTTTCCATAGCAACAGTAGTCTGGATGGTCGATGTCTCCTGATGCAACTTGAGTCTCTCTATCAGATCTGTCTTTGTCCCGGAAACAGGCAGAGACCTGCGTTTTAGCTCCATTTTCAGCTCAGCAACCTGCGAACATGTCAGATTATCAAATCGGTCAGTGGTCAGTGGTCAGCTGGTAAATATACACCTACAAAGTCAAGCAGCGGTGCGTCACCTTCATCTCGTCCAGATTGGCTGGTAGATGCTGCAGCTTGTGGCCCGCGCGAGCGACGCAGATCGGTGCGGCGGCAGAGACGACACTGGAGCAGGCGCTTTGTGCCTCGTTCGCTGCTCTGTTGTAATGAGACGGAAGAGAACAAGTGCAGAGTTTGAACCGTCATCCATTTTTCACAATGATCAGCTTCTGGGCAGGAAATGTCACGTATCTGAGAGGACGAGCAGCTGCAGTCAAACGTCTGAGGCCGAGAGCCTCGCGTCGTCTAATAAACAGGTGTCAGCGTTTGAGGAAAATGAAAATTTAGGTGAAAGTTGAAATCAGTTTTTTTTTTTTGTCAGGATGATAAGGAATGGACTGTGAGTCTGTTGCAGTGGACGGTGGAGGCGTACTTTACAGGGGCCTGGTAGCTGGTGTACTGCTGCTGTTGCTGGCTGAGGATCTGGAGCTGCAGAAACTGCTGCTGCTGCTGCAGGAGGCGAGCGTAAGCAGAGTCCATCTGCACCTCACTCGGCTCCTGCTTCTGGTCCGGCGGGATGTACTGATGGTACTTCAGCTTTTTCACCCACGGTTTGGGCTCTTTGCTCTTTTTGCTGCGGCTTTTCTCTCCGGGCATCTTAGACAGGCTTTGCTGCAGGAAAAGGGAAGGAGAAGGGAAACCTGAGATGACTGGAAAACATGTGATCCAGTTTATCAGAGGAGACGGTTTGCATAGCCGGTACCAACTGGACCCGATGGCGGATTTTTATAGCTCGTAGCACTGAGGTGGAACATTGTTTGAAACGCGATGAGAACGGCAGGATGAGGAAACGGGTAGTGAAAATGTGACCCTCATTGTTTTACCATCATCAATTACAGGATGCATGTGAAAATGGCTTGGCATAAGAGCAGCAGGTTAAAATTATGAAACCAGAAAGTTGCACACACCCACCGATTTGTCAAATTCATTTTCTGATCCAAGAGAGAGAAGGGTCATCTTACGCTCAGAGGATAAGTGGATGATGATAGATGCGCTGGTTATTGCTTCATCCCTGCCCACTGCTTTTTGGCGTGGATATAACACGGCCCTGAACGAGGAGGGGCAGCCTGTCAACAGACCCTAAAACTTTCAACCCTGTTTGACTTGGCTGAACAGTGAATTTCACCCTGCTCTGATGATGAATCACAGAGCTGGTGTCGTCTGACATCGTACGGGTTACGCCATTTCCAAAGGAAACAAAACAAAACAAAACAAAAAACTGAGTCTATAAATCAGACGAGGACCGGAGGTCAGTTTCAGTGTTCGCTGATTCGAAACTAAACTCACTGCTGCTCGAGACCCAGAAAAAAGACCCGGTCGCTCTTGAAGATGGTAGAAAAAAAGCTCAGCTCACCTTCACGAGGACGGGACCCGCTGTGACGCCGGGCACGCCGGCGCTGACTGGCTGAGGTGTAGCGGGAGAGATGGCAGTCACTGATTCAGTCGAGGACTGTGGGTTTGGCTAAAAGAAGAGATGGAGGAATAAAAAACAAACATTTGAAGAGAAGGAACTCAGATGGAATAAAAACAGGGAAAACAAAAGTACTGCAGTTATAAACACAGATAGTAAACTGTTTATTGCAGGAAGTAAATAAAGTTATGTCTAAAAATATTCATTTTCTGATGACTGAGCTCGTTTTACCTGAACAGGTGAGTTTAAGTGAGAGGACGCTGAGACGCTCTCTGTGGCTCCGCACTCCCTCTGAGACGCTGAGGTGGAGTTGGGAGGTTCCTGGTTGGAAGGCCGCTCTGGTGATACGACATCGCCTCTGTCCTCGTCGAAGCTGTAAACATCTGGGGCCTTAGAACGGTTCGCTTCATCACCTGAAAGACGCCAAGCATCAACACGTGGCTGCAGCTTATTGTTCATTGGCAGGACAAATCCAAACTGTAAAAACTGAGAGGATGTATTAGGTACCGACCATTGACGACCTCTTCAGCAGCAGAGTCCACAGGCAGGATGTTCTTCTCCACCAGCTCCATGGGTCCCGGTCGCTGGGAGATCTTCTCGTTGAGATCATCGGCCAGTCTGGCTCGCTTCAGCTTGATCTGTGTGGCCTGCAGGGAGGCCTCAGCCTGCGTCTCTGATAAAGACGCAGAGACTTATTAGCTATGATATGACGAGTCACAGCAGCTTCCGCCAGACCTCACAGACATTTATCTGGTTAGAAGACAGAACTTCAGACAGATTAACAACCACCATTCATCTCCCTTGTCCAGACGTTACTGACTAGAAGGAACACACAGGACGATGTTTACCTTGTAGGATGTGCATACGGACCAGCTCAGATCGCTTGGGTCTGCTGCAGAGTTTGTGCTTTAAGAAGTTCCCATTCTGTGAGGAAAATTAGGTTTTTTCAAATATGTGATTCCATCCACCGAAACATATTTTAGATGGAGGCTGACATAAACATGACCAGCTGCAGTGTTGAAGACGTAAGGTGGCGTCTCACCTTGGCTCGCTCCAGGCTGCGAATCTGCCCGTGAAAGACGGCAGGTGTTTTCAGGGCTGTGAAAAGGTAGAAAATCAACACACATTTGTTTTCTCGCTCATTTCCACACAAATGCGAAATGATTTCAGACTCAGCTGTTACACCATGAAACTGACTGGAAAACAAATCCGTCCTCTCTGGCTGTGCTCTCGCATGTTCAAAGTCTCACTTATCTGAAAGAACACAGTGTTTCCACATCAGTGTTTTCCACTGTCAAATAAGGAGTACCCCAGGGCTCTGTTATTGGCCCTCTGATTTTTTGTTTTCTGTTCTTTTCTTTTACTTACATTTCACCTTTTGGCCACAAGGTTACTGTAATCCCTCTGATTGTTCCTCTCATGCACACAAGTGTCTAGGCTGTGTGCCCCCCACCCCCCAATATCTCCTGCATGTGCTCTGTTTTCACTCAGGCTGGACCTAATGCCATCCTGGGACGTCTCTCCCTCCCCAGGCTATTGGTGCCCCATTCCAGATGTTTCAGATCTGGACCTTCATCCTTCATAAGTCCCGGCCTACATCCGTGTCTGCTTCTCCTTCTGCATGTTTGTGTCCCTCCGTTAGAGAGACTATGTGAATGCCGTGCTTTGTCTTGGCTCTTGTGGTCTGTCCTCTTGGACAGGCCGTCCCTGTTGCTCAATGTCCTTCATGATCTATGTCCTTTCACAATCGTATTCTTCATTAAAGTTAGAATCTATAATGATGTCATCCTGATTGGACACTGTTGATTTGATTCCGTACAGACAACTTTTACTGCCGATCTCTCAGTCCTGGATGAAGTTTCTTCTTTTTTCTTCCTGTTGATAATTTATTTTGGGAAGTTCTTTCCTGACTGATTCACATGTCTCAGGACAGTGGATGTTGTAATACTGTACAGACTGTTACCTTCCCAGAGGCAAATTTATAATATCAGGTTATATAAATAAAATCCGACTTGACTGACTCGACTTTCCACACTCACCGGGCTGCGGCGTAATCCACTTTTACCCTGTTTTCATGCGTTTCGTCTTTGTTCTGCATGAGTGCGACATGAATAATAAACAGAAGCTCAGGAGGGTCTAGCAGGAAGTGTCAGCGTTAGTGACTCGAGCAGAGAGCAGAGTGAACCTCTCAGAGCGTCTCTCTTTGATCTCTCAGAGTCAACTCGTGCTGGTTGGGGCGACGTGAGGTGATGCTCCCAGGTCAGTCACCGCTGCTGTTTGTTTTCAGGACGTGCTTGGCAGGATGAAGGAAAACAGTCATATTGCTCAGCCGGTGCAGAGCTGCATAACTCATCTCCTTCAACCTTAAACAAAAATTCTGGCCATATTGTTTTGTCTCTCAGTTGCTGCTACACATCATGAACCACTCTGAGAGGTTCTGAAGAGTTGGATTAACGTGTGATGTTAACACTTACGTGGCATGATGCCCTGCTCCACAAGCTGCTCCCGAGTTCTCCTCTGCTGCAGACAGAGCTGGAGGACTGTGGGGGGTCAGACACAGAGGTCAGAGGTCAGAACCTTTACACTTCAGAGCCAACTGCACCACATCACTGAACAACCATCTTCTGTCCTTCAGCTGTAAAAACCTGCCGGCCGTAAAAAAAAACACAAAACAAAAACTTACTTCCTCCACTGAAACCGGGTGAACAGTGAGGCCTGCTCACCACCACAGACATCCCATTCACTTCCTGCATGGTTTTAACTAGGGCTGGTAAAAGTTACCGCACATTTAACGACAGCTACACCCAAACGCCATTGGCCGAGAGCTCCGTCAGAGAGCTAATATCTCTGTGTGGGATGCAAACGCATTCAGGAATCAAACGGAGCACGAGCAGATAAAAGCAGGATTAGTGTTCGGACATGACGCCACATAAACCAAGTGAGTTGTGTCTATATAATAATTTGTTTTTTAAATATAGCGTCGCCTCGGACGGACGAGCTGCGATGCGTGATGGTTTTGCGGAACATCAAAAAGACCTCTGTCTTCCAGCACAAGTTATGTTGAGTCTCGCTTGGAGTCACTACATAGAGTGCAGGTCCTCGGCCTCCGTTGCCCCATCAATATAAACCATAGTAGGATCCCAGTTTAAACATTTATAAACAAGTGAGCATGGACATGTTATTTCAGTGGAATAACAAAGGTCCCTGCACGGGAAAACAGTTTAAAGAGTAAGGTGATGGGTGATGGTGAGGAATGAGGCGGCGGCGGCGGCGTGAGGTGCATGAGGCCCCTATCGCCACCGCTGTGCAGTGACATGAAGTCGGCTTAGCCAGATCTATTGGGAGGGAAACATCTACACACACACACACACACCCACACACACGCACACACACACACACGGACCTGCTTTAACTCTCCAGGGAAATGCACTGCGTCTGAACAGGCCTCTGTGACTCAGTCTTGCAAAAATAAACTGGGCAGCTGTGAGAACAGGGCCTGGGAACCACGAAATTTGGGGGCAGTTAAGTGGGCGGGGTGTCCAGTTGTACGCGGAGCCGAGGGGACGATCACGGGCCCCTGCCAGTGGGCCGGGGAACACACAGTGACAAGGGCTGGGGAGGCCAACCCCACTCTCACAGCAGCACATCAGTCCGGCGCAGGGAACGCGGCGTGATGCCCGCCCCGCTGTGTTTTCCTATTAAAAGCCAACGGGGTTATGATCAGCCTGAGACAGATCAAACCTGGAGATTGTAAAAAAAAAAATGTCCATCAGTATGTCTTAATATTTATAACCGCTGTGGCTTGGAGAAACTGCTACAGGCCATGAAATTTATGAGAGCAATGGACCACATGTCAAAGCCATGAAAAGCTGCCTTCCAGCGCCACAGCAGAAGGCCGAGTTTAATTTGGGCATCGGCGTAGGGGGGCACCTTCACCTCGCGCCCCGGGTTGTCCTCGCGTCACGTCATCCCCTGCTCAACCTGAACCCTGGCTAACCCCTCTGTGATGTAAACTGGCTCCGCTCTCCGGCTCACCAGCAGAGCGTAAACAGAAGAAAACAGAGAGAGAGAGGACGAGAGAGAGAGAGAGAGAGAGAGACAGGACTCGGCTGAAATCCCTGTCTACTGATGTAATCTTTAATCTCAGACCCACGTTGTTCTCAGCAAATCATCCTCGGACTCTCCAATCTCCCGTCAGAGCCTTATATTTTATTTTCCAAGAACACAGACAGTCCTGGCTTATTGTTATAAATATCAATAGACACCGAGCAAAATCCAGTTTGATGAGATTTGTGATTCAGAGACTTTTTTTTCTTTTACTGCTTTCAAATTGAATTGATTATTATCAATATTAGGTCGTGGAAATAATTAGTTCGGTTTCCTGATATTATTCAGAGGACATATTAACCCTAATTGGTCGTTATGTAATAACTGAGGCTGCACGGGAAGTAAGATATGACTGTATACATAACATGTGAGAATAACATATGACAATATATAAAACAATCATATAACTTTCAGCATTTGAGTCTAGAATTATAATTATAATTAAAATGTGGCACTGATGCACAGAATCTGATGATCACGTTTACATTATAAAGTGGACTATTTCTTATAATAATAAAAAGCGATGTTGCGCATGATGCACTTTATATTAGCATGAAACTTGTATAAAAATGTTTTCATCATCGGTGGTTGGTCTGAGTTGTTGCAGATTAAAAAAAACATAAACATTCAATGAAACAGCATCTATTCTGTGTTTCACGTCATTTGGATAAAGCTCCTTGTGTGTCCTCGTATAACAGCAGTCGATTCACGCTTATGTTATAGAAAACTATAACAAAGATCCATTCTTATATCACGTTACAGAAAACGAACACACGGATGAGCTGAGTGCCAGTATAAACACAGGGACTATGAGCAGGGTCTTTATCTGATTCAGACGAGACGGGATCTCTGATCCAGTGCGAGTCCAGTCTCTCCTGTATGATGATGCTTGTTTGATGATGAGTCAGTGTGATGAGCCTCACCGTTGCCATGTCATTTCCTGTTTGGGGCTGATTCTA
Organism: Trinectes maculatus; assembly: GCA_016785345.1. Classification (NCBI taxonomy): domain Eukaryota; kingdom Metazoa; phylum Chordata; class Actinopteri; order Pleuronectiformes; family Achiridae; genus Trinectes; species Trinectes maculatus. Next base: position 19,580 of record JAFBJQ010002591.1, read on the forward strand.
CATCAGCACGACCCCCATGTCACTGCCGCCAACACCAGCGAAGACACTTCAACTTAACGTTGATATTTCAGTCAAACAAAGACAGACATGCAGATCAGACGGGAAAAGAGACGGGACGAGCACCTGATTTGAATTGACCCCTGCAGATGGAGGGGGTCTCCACATCGAGGCAGGCCATGGAGGACAGTGCTGGTTGGCTTGGTGGCCAGGTCTGGAGTCCCATGGAGTGATGAGGCTGGTGGAGAGCGGGGGAGCCAGGGAGAGAAGAGACACAGCTCTGAGAGGACGACAGCTGGCTCGCAGAGCTGCGCACAGTCCCTCCTCTCTGCTCTGTGCTGGCCTCTGCGGAGAGCGCGCACGTGTGTGTGTGTGTGTGCGCGCATGTGTGTGTGTGTGTGCGCGTGCTCCGTCAGCGTCAGGAGGAGGGAACACAGTGCTGCTCATGTTAACCCTCTCTGGGTCACACTGTTCCACAAACCTGAGATTCATCATACGACAACGCGGGGCAACTTTTGATTACTTTTCGGAGTATCTCATAATAATCACATTGGCCGAGCTGTAATAACCAGTACAGGGATAGAAACATGCTGCCGGGGATGTGGAGCGGGCTCATCTCCATGAGAAACAGCACCAGTGTTTTTCTTTTCGACATAAATTTTTGTGGCACTAAATAAGAGCGACAGGAACGAAAACACTGGCTCCCTCGGGACGTAGGAGCTTATCTGTGAAGGCTTTTTTAATGATAAGTTTTAAATAGGCTCGACTTTGAACAGCTGTTATTGTTTTCCTACTTGTTTTTCATTTACAGCACCAGTGACTTGTAGCCAAAGATAATTCCATCTTCCCCGTTGCATTGGGGTCTCAGTGTGATCATTCTTTAACACAAACAACGTGGTTAGAAAACATTAAAAACTAAACGAGGACAGAACAAATCGAAAGAGTTAATGACGAAAGGCAAGAGGACGTGGTTGTGGCAGTGAGATGCCATTCATGACTCCGAATGCACCAACAGGAAGTGAGATAGAAGGGAATTACACTGATTGTGGTGGGTTTCGTGTGTCCCTGAGGACACGGGAAGGCTGGTTAGAAACAAAATGTGGACGTCTTTACCCAGTGAGGATCTGACGTCCAGGTGAAGCTGCAGAGACACGGCGTGGTTCAGTGGCCCAGCTGTTCCTGCTTCCTGTGATGTGTCTGAACGGGACGGAACAGAGTCAGACAGCATCGCACAGTGGAGACATGTAAAGCAAATGGGACAGTCAGACTCAATACGCTGTGACAGCTCACTGCTGGGACTGAGTAATGGTGACCGGGACCGTTGGAGGAGCCGGGGGAGTCGCCGGAGCAGTCGGAATGTGGAAAAACATCTTTTCGGCACAGTCACAGTGTGTAAATACACAGGAATTCCTCGGAGTTCACGTTTCATAAGTGATCTGACACAGAAATAAAACAGCTCATTTCATGAATAACTTACACACCTGCCATCAAAGTCTGCCGCAGGGTCTCGATTTCCCATATCAGTCATTCCCATCGTCCAGAAGGTAGCACGAATTCCTTCAAGATGTTTTCTCGTTCACATGAAATACACTGTATATGAAAAAAGAAAGATCACATTATAAATCATGACTTTCATCAACCCAAACATCTATTTATCGTGGCAACTGTTTTACCGTCTTAACTGTAATAGATAGTAATTTAGCCCGATGGTTATCGCTCCCATTGTATTATTACATCCGTCTGCTTCCAAGCGGCCGACGTTTGTTTCCACTATCGTATGAATTTCTAATCACTTGTTCTGAGCCGAGTGAAAACAGGTGAGTTTGCAGCTGCAGTCACGGAGCGGCGTTTCCAACGCAAAGCAGGTTCGTGCTGAAGTAAGATGCAGTTTGTTGCATGTGTGGGAAAAGTCAAGTTTGGTTTACACTGTTGCCGTTTAGTTAAGTAACATCACGTTTCTTTATTACAAACAAACCCGGAGGCGTAAACACAGGGACACATGGACTCCTGTCATCATCCTGCGGAACTGCACACATTAATCACCACAGAGAGGGAATGACTTTATATAAGAACTATTGAAAGAGCGACGACCAAAGGCAACAGGCTGATTAAAACAGTGGTTTGCTGCTAAAATCACACACAATCTGCTGCCATCAAAATAACACAGTCGCTCCATTTTTCTCCCACAGCCCATAAAGTATGAACCACACATCTGAGGCGGCCTCTTTTCAGACGAGTCGGCTTGTTCGCTGACGTTGGTTTGGTTTTATTCTGTCATAAAACAACCAAAACATGACAGTGACAACAGCCTCAACACACACAACCAGACCTGCGTCAGCCCATAGAGGGAAGCGGACAAATGCATCTGTAATATTTGTCTTATTTAACTTATTTCTTCACCCTCTTGTCTACAAGTTTGTCTCTTTTTTTTATTTTTCCTATGAATCAAGTTAATGATTATGTAAGGAGAATGAAATGACAGCAAACTTTGTGTGACATAGCAACATAGATACAAACACACTCTAATATTATCAAATCTAAGAAAGAACATTTATAAAAAGCTGTATGGTATGTATGTTACGTGTCCAGTGGATAATAAATAGTAAAAAGTGACGCAGCGGTGCAATCAGGCAAAAATAACTCTAAACAAACAACAACAGCCATTTTTCCAAGGAAAACACTGTTTTCCTTGGACAACAACGCGATCATGTGTTGTTGTCTTCAAAGACGATTGTGATCTAATTCCTTCATTCCACAAACAAATGGCTGAAAAGAGTTTGTGTTCCCACAGTGGCCTTGCTCTAAAGTGGACTTTTTTACCAAACCCTCATGTTTTGGTCACAATTTTTTGGGGGGGGAACGGGGAGGGATTTATTTATAAAAACGCAGGAGTCACCCGTTTAACAACTGTAACCGAATAAGTTGTTCGGAAAAGTGTCCACGGCACATCCTGTTTTTTACTGTGCGGAGAAGAATGGTTTGTGTGAAAAATGCATGCGGATGAGTGATTTCAGAAGAAAAACAGAAACCCCAGAAGACTCTCCGCAGATTCCCGAGGCCATTCTCATCTCAGCCATTACCTCAGAGTAACGACTCCCTAACGAGGAGCAGGCTGCGTCTCAGGACTTTTCACGATGCCTTCCTCGATGACGAGATGTTCGCATTGGAATAAAGGTCTACAGAGTCTGGTAGTAATTAAGTTGTGAAGGAGAACACTGCCATAAAACCTAAACATGTGGAGAAGGAACAGTGCATTGTTGACGTTCACTGCAGCGTTGTTGCTATTGGCAATTTGTAACATGACTCTTGAATATGATCCAGGAAGGATGATGCCAGCAGCTCGATAAACCTCGTCCCCCTGTTTGTGGACAGTGATTATGTCAGTCGTCACAAATACCATCGAGGCTGCTACACTGCAAACACAGATTCTGTTGTACTTACGCTGGTTTTCATTTCGCTGAGGACGAACTGCAGTGACTTTATTTATTGTTCTACATCATTGCGCAGCCAAGACCACAGCATTTCCTCTCTGACACAGCAGCCAGTGCCGTTCAGCTTCCTACTTTACCTCCCCCCCGACTGTAAAACGCAAAGAAGGAAAGAAAACAAACACTTTGCTCCTGCAGATATTCATTACTACACGAAGTTCGTTAACCGCAATGACACAATACGAGGGAACAAACTCGCTTTTGGGCATTAGATATGTGAATTTATGCTTTCAGGGCAAAGTTCATACATTCCTGCACGATGAGATGAGCGGAGAGAAGACGTCTTATTTTTGTCAACTGTAATGTACCAATAGTAGCAGAAAATCCTGTAATGTGTTTTTCCCCCCTCTGGCAACATTTATCTGAACATCAAAGTGCTAATTAGCATCACGTCACACGTGCAGCTTCAAACTACCACACATACTTAAATTTACCGAATCTCGTTCAGTACGACAACGTGTCGAAGTAACAAAAAAACAACAACATTGAGTTGAACCTCCATCACATGAAAAAAATGTTACAGGTCAGAAGCATCAACGTATGTCACGTTCAACCCGCCAACTTAAAGGCTGTTCGACTCAGTCTGTCCTGTGCTGATGGGTACACACACACACACACACACACACACACACACACACACACACACACACACACACATTATAATGAAGTTCAGATGCACTATGATGAGGGAGTCATCAATTTCAGCTCACACAGGTATTTCCTTTAAAACCCAGACTGTGTCAAATTCCTTGTGGATTTTCACCACGGTGATTCCGAGGATGAACCCCGGGATAAGAGGAGACATTTGCAGTAATCTAGTTGCAGCGACGGACGTCAGACAGCTCCTTCCACAACACGCAGCACATTCCAGACCCGCGTCAGACGAAATAAGATCGATCAGAGTTTAGCCAGAACATTCTTGTGCGTGTGCCGCTGCGCCGAAGACAGATGCTCAATTTAATCACACTGTAAATCAGCTAATCAAACAATTACACACACTGGATTGTGGATGATGGATTGCAGGGTTAAGAAGCACTGACTTAGTGCAGAGTTGTTGATCAGAGATGTGAAAAGTCTGGGAGGAAGCAATGGCATCATCTGCAGTAGGGCAAATGTTATTTACGCCGGCTGATGCCCGAGCGTCCACCTTTCAATGACTGAACACAGATGCATATGAGCATATGAATGTGCTGTAGAGGTAAAGCTGGATGTTCATTTTCACACGGGAGCCTCCACAACACCCGCCACCATCGCATCCCATGAAGGGTTCAGCAGATGGTGGGAAAGCCAGAGGAAAATCCCTGTAGGCCTCGGGCTTTCTTTGAAGCTGTGCTGCTGCAAGAGGCTAAAAAAGGCCGACCTGCGGCCGCTCCGACCACATTATCATCACCCAAAACAGCTAATTGCACACACTTAGTGAAAAGTAAACACGCTCACAGCGGCCCGCGGCCAAACTATGATGACATTCCAGCATGTGCATCCGGCGTCAACACACAAATCTTCGTTTGTGCAGCGTTTGCACTCTGAAGATGAACTGCACTAACCAGGGTTTCCCACATCATCAGACGGAGGAATAACGATTGTGCCTGTCGTTTTCCCAACTGAATAATCAGTCGGTATTAAGAAGCTTTAATAGAAAAGGAGAACGTTTTTTTTTTCCCCCCATTACATCCAAATTCCATTGTACAAAAAGTGATTGTAGTGATTAACTCAGATATTTGTTTGTTTATTTGTTTCATTATTTGTGGCATTTTATTGAGAAAACATGAACTTTCTCATCTTTTACACTCACGTAGATTTACAATACAGTATGTATAATTTAATATGAATCCCCTGTTGTGTGTGTGTGTGTGTGTGTGTGTGTGTGTGTGTGTGTGTGTGTGTGTGTGTGTGTGTGAAAGACACGGCTGCTAAAAATAGCTGATTGTAAAGGCGGAACAAGCAGCTGGGTGCTGGTGGGGAATTTGTTCTATGTCCGTGTGCATCTGGGATACGAGGACATCCCCACAACCTGTCCATCACACAAGAAAACAACAACTACAGCAAAGGCCCAGTGACTCATTCAAACCTCCCATCCGACATTCCCTGATTTCAACAACCATAACTTTCCCATAAGTCTGATTGACCCTCCCGTGGCCGTTAGGAGCAACATGAGCTCCCCCGCCCTGCTCGGACCGAGCCAGCGAGGCAGCAGGTCTGGCAGGGGGTCAGTTATGGGTCGACTACAGACAGAAATAACTTCTTGTTTGCTCACGGCGCGCTGTAACTCCTGGTGTTTCAGAGCCCTGTGGGTGGCAGGTCGGGAAAACAGAAAGCAGATATTTAACAACCTGGTCCCAGATTAATAAAAAAAAGTTTCACATCAATAAACACGCTTATTTCCCTTTTTTTTAAAAAAAAAAGAAGCTATAATGTTACAATCAAACTAAACTATCAAGAAATCTAAACAGGGTTCTGTGAGCCACTGATTCAGGTACACAGGAATCACAACTTCACAACCACTCGTGGCTGCACAGGGAGCTTCTTCTGAGATAAATAATATGTTGTGTTACTGGGATGCAGTTTTCACACAGCACTGCATGGACATGTATGTGTCTTCAATCCAAACGACATTAACAGGGTTTCAAGTGGCGAGTGCATGTGGCGGATGATGATGTCATCAGAGTAATGGAAGTTATGAGTGAAGCGTCAAAAAAAAAAAAAAAAAGCAATTACTCTAAATTACTGTTAATGCAGCAGACCCACAAAGTGCCAACGTTGGCAGCGCACAACTTTTCCATGCCAGTGAGTGGAAAGTGAAAACCTCCAGGAGTCAACGTGCAACTAAAACCCACAGGAGAGACATGGACGAATTTTCATTTTAAAAGTTTGTCAATGTCGTCTGTTTCTGAACTCACCACTAACATTCTCTCCATCAACACAGCCTAACGGTACACACATAACTTCTGTGCCCACAGAGAAGGGTCAGGAATAACATTTGTTCCCGGGAACAACAACAGCGTAGCCTCAGCCTCAGCCTGCAGGGGGCAGGGACAGGCAGAGGAGTGGGCTTCAGTAGAGGCCACAAGGGAAACATGAACTGGTCTATAAATGCCACAACAATATAAAGTGTGCAATGTTGTTTTGAAATTAACAATGCATAACGAAGGTCAAGCGCTACAGGTAGCACACAAAAAACCCTGCATTAAAAGAATCAAGAAAACAAATAAAATGATATAATGTAATGGTATAATAAAAATATGAAACATCATCCTGAGGTGAAGGTTTTAAATCGTAGCTAAGACCTCTCCCTTCTCCGTGTCTGTCAGACGCGCTCCCTCTATTCAACAACTGTCATCAGCCCACAACTGATTTACTTCCTGAAGCAGCTCTATGGGAAACAGTGAAGTTACCATGATTACAGACATTTCCTTCCTCCACCGTTCACAGCAATGCCTGGAATGGCTGCAGTATTTACTCAGGCCTGAAGCCGTGAGCTGCAGCTCCCACACCCACATGGCCTGCGCATCACGGGCTGCAAAGGCCAAGGGTTCCTGAGAGAGTCCTTCTCCCTATACACACCAGCATTTTGCAAGACGCATGATGGAATTAGAAAATTGGGGGTGAACTTGTTTTTTTTTATTTTTATTTTTTTTACAAAAGTTCCTGTTGTTTTCTTTTATTTGCTGTGGGGCCCCCCTGACAGGACTCAGGACAGGATTTACTACAAATCTGCAGCAGCACTTGGACCCCCACCTGAAACACGCAATTTCTTCCCCCGACTGGTGACAGCTATGTTTTCATCTGTTTCAAAACCACCTGGCAAAAGCAGGACATGTTTTCATGCTTGTGCTTCTTGACTAAATTCACCTTCGGCGGGAACATGGAAGGAACTCGTTGGATAAAGACAGATCAGGACTTTTTGCCGTGTTGCGTGTGCGTGTGTGTCCAGATCTCACTGTGTCCAGCACTGCAGGCTGTTCTCTCCAGTGGGGGGCACCGAGAGAACAGCCTATTATTATGACATCATCGAATATGGTTTTTATTAAGTACAGGAGCTATGTATAATGGCTGATGAATCCTAGACTGAGCAGGACTTAATATTACAAAACCACCTGATCTCTCAATAGAAGTGTACTGGGAAAAAAAAAAACATCCTTCACATTTTAAAAACATAAGAGAATATCAATGTTTGTTACTGTCTTTAACCTTTTTAAACATATCGTACCAAAGTAGATTTAATTCATTAGTACACAGTGACGTAATAAATTATGCAACCACAGCTGGTTATGGAAACGCTGCCATCTAGTGTGATGGAGACACATTATATGTGTATATCCTCCTTCTCCAGCAGTATTGTCTGTTCATGCAGTCAAGCTTTTCTCCCTCAGGTCAACCTAAAGTCATTATCATATTAAAATTAATGACTTTATTAACTTTATCACCTGCTTACATGAGGCGGAAGAGGGTGATAGTCAGAGTGTAATTGAAGACACAAGGGGGCAGTCAAGTCTTTATGAGCTGCAGCTGCTTTGAACCCGGGACGTTAGAATGTAAAGTGATATTTGAACTGTTGCATCAGCGCCACACAGAGATCATTTTGAATCGGATTCGGTCCATTTGCCGCCCATCGGTCAGGTTCCAGAGTCTGAAGCTGCAGGAGTGTGATTATGTTAGTGAGTGAAGCTCTCGCTTCCAGGCGAATCATTTCTCTGAGCTGGTCATGAATCTGCAGGAAGTTCTCTGAAACACTCTGCTATAATTAAAAATAATAAAACAACGGTCGCCGAGGTGCAAATGTTCTGGATAACTCAATTAAATTCTACTTCTACATCTATTTCAATATATCAAAAGTTTCACACAATGTGAAGTAGCGTTTTAGTTAAATTAACATATTCAAACGAGGATTATAAGAAGTGGAGAATGGGCGTTAGTTCATTTCTGAACAAAATCCTGCTTATTTACATGGAATAAACATCCCATTAATGATTTTATCAGAAGGATACAACAATGAGATATATTACAAAGTGGGTACAAGATGAACTAGTCATATTCTCTGCTACCTTCATTATGGAGCTGTGGCGCCCCCTGCGGGCAAACTGTCACCCAGTTGCAACAATGTGAAGACAAATCACATTTCAAACTGTTAAAACTTTCCTCGCTACAAAATAAATTTTCCTTTCAGAAATCAGGCAACAACACACAACAGCAACGAATCAAATTCTCCATACGTATATATATTCCCCACAATGCACCAGCTCATTAAAGCAACAACAAAGTGATGTGTGTGCAAACAAAAACGCAAAACTACCGATTTTTTTCCCCCCTGTACTGTTGAGTGTGAGACTTTTCAGTCTATTGTACATTTGGCTGACACACATATCAACTGGTTGTGTGTTAACGACACTGCCTGCAGATTAAAGACCATCTGCAGATGATGTCGCCTCACAGCCTTGAGAGTTTCCCTCAAAGGTCAAATTTAGCCCCAGTTTGATTTGAGTAACCCAGCCAAGTGTGTGTGTGTGTGTGTGTGTGTGTGTGTCCTGCCAAATCCTCCCAGGGTGCATGTTAGGCAGATCAGCTTTGCTCCAGTAAAATGTGTGGGCTGAAAATAGGCCTGATCGAAGAATAGTGTTTCATATTACACTGCACCTGCAGGAGACCCGCGCAGCTGAGACGCTCGTCTCCTGCTCTCCTCTTCTCTTCTCTACGCCGAGGTGTCCTCTGCTCCGGAACTGCACACAGTGGACTCTGACAGGTCACGGTCAAGGTCAAGGTCAAGGTCGCGGACATGACACAGGCAGCGAAGTACAACAACAAAAAAATTTTAAAATGATCAGTGAAACACAGTGAAAAGTATTTTGGTTAGTTTTAATGTTACTTTTGTTTTTCTTTTCCTGGCATTAAAAATAACAAATTATTATTATTAATAGTTGTTATAAAAATATTGTGTATTTAATTTCTATACTATAAATCGATCATTCATCTGCGGCAACACAGTTTTGTGTCTTTTAGTTGTGATAACACATTTGGAGTGCGACTCGGCTGCTCACGATTGGGCTTTGAAAGTGACTAAAAATAATCACAGGGAGCCACAGGGCCTGTTAAGATAGTAGGAGGCAGTTAGTGTGCTGGCTCACCTGGGAGTGGACTGGACCGACGTTCAAACAACACGGCTACGCTTGAGTCATAATACTCCGGGATATGTGCCAAGGCTGGCAGCCCAATTCTGGATGTCTCTGCTCTGGCAAGTCCATCTTTTTTTCTCCTCCTTCAAGCAGCTAATGTTCCCAGTAACAAAAGCATTACACCCCCCCTGCCCCCCCATCCCCACCCCCCAGACCCACATATCTGGGTCTCTCGCACATAATGCATCGCCTGAAGCGAGATCGCTTTTGAAAGGGAAGGTGAGCAGTCAATGACGTCTGGAAATAACCACCTACAGCTGTGATCCCTCACATTTTTTTGTTCTGTTAAAATTAGAAATAAGTGGCAGACGACATCTAACTGTCAGTGGGTTTGAATCCATTTCATCTGATATTTATCCTCTGGGGGGGAGGGGTCAGAGGTCAGGCTGGACAGGTCACCAGGCTATAGCAAGGCTGATATATAAGGACAAACAATATTCATACTCACATTCACGCCAAGTCTGTCTCCCTTTTAATGTTTAATACAATATGTTCTAAATAGTTTCCTCAGAAAAAGCGAGTATTTACCTCAGCTAAGGAAACTGCCTGAAGGCACCATCACAGCCGAACTTCACTAATTAGCGTCATCTATTATTATTTTGATCTCTACAAAGCAAAGTGTGAAAAAAATATATATTTTCAGTTTTACAGGTGTATGTCTAATTCTTGGCCATGGCCAGGAACTTCCTGGTCTTTGCTGGTTGCCTGGCAACTGCTCAGAGACGAGAATTAGTTCGGCACATAACCTTCTGTAAATTGGCGAACCGTCATTTTTAAAGATTAAAAACAAAAACGAAACACAAGTGAGCTTTAGGTGGATTTTGTTGGAGACTTCAGATCCAGGTCAGCTGTTTCCCTGTTTCCCTGTTTCCCTGACGCGAAGCTTCGCTAAGATAACAACATGCGGCCTGTAGTTTTATATTTACATATATTTACATTTACATAAACATTTTGTCTGTATTTCGATAAATGTAAATCTTCAAGACATAGAGCTGAAGTCGATAATGATAAAGCCTCTCAAATTATGAGGGACAGATATGACCTAAAGGAGCATTCCGCTGCTCAGTGTAATGACATGTGTATGGCGATGCATGATGGTGATGGGGATCCAGGAGGAAAACAGCAGGGCGTGAAGGCTCCTGGGCTGCAGACAGACTGAAGCAGCCAGTGGTCAGGAGGCTCATTATCCCCGCTGAAGTTAGAGGAGACGTGAACTCTCATCCTGCTGTAATGAGCCCACTTTCCCACCAGAGACTGTGGCCGACTCACAGCGGAGCAGTCGCCCTGTTGCTCTGCAGCTGACTGAGGGAAATGAGCCGGGTCCAGAATCTCTCTCTCTCTCTCTCTCTCTCTTGCTCTCCCTCAGCGGGGCAGAGTGACCCGACTCTCACGCAGCACTTCACCCTGTAGTCTTCTCAACACTGTGTCAGACACAGTGATGATGACTTGTGTGTTACCTCTGGTTTCTTTTCTTTTTTTTAGTTTTCAGGTAACAAAGCAAATGAATTGTAAAGTTTATTCTGTATTTTTCCATAAACTAGAGCTTCGTGACAGGTTTGATCCTGATGGACCTTGACCCTTTGGACCTTCACCACTCAGAGTGACCAACAGACTGATTCTCATTTTATTCTTATGGCCGACTGTAACGCTCCGATGTATAAACATTATAAACATCCTGAGACACTGAGCACAGTTCTGCTTACATACGTATCATGATGTTTGAGGACATTTTTAAAAGCTCCTCGATCTCACGATGAGAATCATGAAAACAGAAAAGGTCACTTGATCTCCAACCCTCTGAACTAATGAGATTCCTCTTTCATCGTCTTGCTGCTTTGGGTTTGTCTCAACCATACAAAGCTAATAAAATGAGCCGTCGGTCCATCGGGTGATTGGTTTGAACTCCAGATGACGCACTGGAAGCACAAAGAGAAGAGCGACATGGGAAACCGGACCCTTTGACAGCAGTGACTTCTATGAAGACGAGGCAACGTCTGGATTTCCGCTTTTCCAAAGGAATTTTTACATACTAATATAACTGCTTGAGCAAGACTGAAACTCACCGACAACACATCCCAGATCAGAGGTTTCCATTAGAGCGGAGAACCTTGAAGCTCAAACTACTGCATCACTTTTTATTGTTCATCTGCAGGATATGTCACAGTCATTCGTAATATCGCTGCACCTGCAGGACCGGGTCACACAATACTTTGTGCGGTTCGGTTGGGTATCAGGTCCGTCTCGCTCATGGTCATCCTGGCTATTTTTCTGTTGCCATGACAACACCTCCCTGCACGGCTCTGCCTCTTGATTGTGTTGGAGAATGAACACGGAGACAAAGGGGGAAAACGCCAGACGCCGAGACTGAACACAGACGAACATTCGTCGCTGGCTGCCCCACTTTGTCTCCAATCCCGCCAAAGACAACGCTGGACACATCTCACTGAGTCTGGTCTGAGTGTTTCCAGCTCTGTACAGACTCATGCCGACCTTTCACCTGTCATCATACACTCCTGGTCTCTAAAGCTCTACCTTTCCTCAAGCGCTTCTCCTAAGTAGGACAAAGCAGCAAACTGGCGATTCACCTGGGTCCAAAAGCCTACAGCTGTAAGATGTCATCAACAGGCCTCGTCGACAACCTCAGACTTGATATTTGACTTTGTACATTTAACATGCAACCAGGAATACCTAACATATATCACACAGGAACAGCCTTAACATAAATGAGACCAAGAAACCAACAGGTTCAATCAGCTGGCAGCAGGAAGCTCATGGGTGGCCTTTTCTCCGTGCTGCCTCGTATTAGAACAATGAGTCGTACATCCGGTATCAAGAGGAGGTGGAGATGAAAGAAAGCACCATGTCAGAGGGTCACGTACGTTTGTTTGTGGGTCTCGCTTTGAAGCAGGAAGCTTCGGAATAATACGTCAGAATCACTCTTACAGCTGCGAAGTGGCCAAAAACCCCCCAAAAAACACAAAGTCATGTGCAAAAAGACTGTCGGCGCCACAGCTACTGCTCACGCTGGTCTCACTGCGTCCATCACAACACCTGAGACGTTCTCACCAGACGAGGACTGAATCATTATCAGAAATAATGCCTCATCGTCATTTGCAGACCAGAGCGGCAGCTTTTCATGAAGGGTCCTTCCTCCTGACATCCTCTTTGAATCTGGGAATAATAACGTCTGATGCAGCAATGAACAGTCATCCTTCAAAGTGGGAAAAGGTCAGGACGCTACAGCACGACTTCACCACGGACATCATTTCTATGTCACTGGGTAAAAACTTCCCATTCTGTCATAGTGCCACACTTAGACGACAACTCACAAAAATGTAATAATAATAAAAAACCCTTCATTTGAGTTGAGTTAGAAAATAAGTCTTTTTTATTCAAGGTAAAATAACGTTATTCTGCCAAAAGCGTTTTTCTTTTATACATCTTGCATTTCTCGAACATTTATTTCTGGGGTATAATGATTATGTATAAAACATATTTCCCACATTTCCGTGAAAATGTTGCATCAATGTGTGAATGACTTAAATGACTTGTATCTGTTTTGAATTACTTGATATAATTCAAAACAGATTTCTTAGAAAAAATACTTCCAGCTTATCAGAGCATCTTTGCAATGTTAAAACAACATACAGGTGGTTGTATGGTTTTCAGGAAAGATCAATCGTCCTTATGTTTTCTCTCAGGCTTTATCCAACCCATGCAACACCACAGCACAGCTCCAATGAAACCCAGAGATGGATTATATGAGAATTCCCCACTGTGTAAGCATTTAATTAGGCTCGCTCCCTCTCTGAGCTGAATTACACCACTCCCGTCTGCCCACCTGCTCCCACCCAGAGACGCCGCTCCGAACGCCTCGTTCGACAAAACCTCTGGCAACAGACACCTGACAGAGCCCTGCACAAAACGCTGAAATGAATGCTTATAGGCATTTAATCGTTGTCTTCTGGGAGACATTGTGCCACAATTGTTTACTGGTGCCTGCTTCAAAAACACAACCTTACAACACGGTTTATTAATATTGTCATGCCATGTAACTCGAATTATTCTTTATTTACTGGATGAGAGATAAAAAAAATGCTCACACACAAAACAGGAATAACACCATAAATACTAATGTGTTCAGAGCGTGACTATTAGACTGTCACCTGGTGCAAGTCATATATAGCAATAAAATGATCATGTGTTCGTTTCTCTTTGCAGTCATTTACTATTTTACACTTTACAATTGAACAATTAGATTTAATGTCATTGTCTGGGGATTATCTGTCCTGTTTAAACAGAAGGGTAAAGTCTCCTCCTCAGACTATTTGTACTATTTATACATATTTATTTAGAGAAATATGAAAGATGCACAATGGCAGGTAAAAACCTCCCCTGACATTTTACTGTAAATAAAACTCTTCCTCTTCCGCCTCAGCATTAAACAATAAGAGTGAGATTTCTCCAGGGAAAGATACAAAGCCTCCTTTAATTAACCTTAAAGGAGGGTGGGGGGTGGGGGGGTGGGGGGTGGAGTGGTAGAGCCTAATGGTTAGAGACCAAGAGGTCTAATCCCGCTCTCAGCACCACTCTGGGCCCCTGAGCAAGGCCCTTAACCGCAGTTACTTCCTGGGTGTCTTGTAAGTGTGTGATGGGTTTGTATAGAGCACTGTGATAATGACAATACAAAGCTTTCTTTCTTTCTTTCTTTCTTTTTAGATTAAAAAAACTTTTATCTAAAAATACAGTGCTGATAAAAGGTGAAGTTGTTCTTTGGCTCTGGTGTAAGAGAGAAAGTGAGGACAATGCCAGTGAGAATAAAGGGGTAGGACCTGGAAACAGTCATTTCCTGCTGCCTGGTAAGTTAAGTCAGTTTGTTTTGGATTTGGTTGGTGAGGTGATGTGGCTCTTGTCAGACAAACACAATAATACAAGTCTGTGAGGGTGGTAATTAGAGTAGCAGGGAGTCTCTCTCTCTCTCTCTCTCTCTCTCTGCTGATTTACTGGCTCATCTGGGTCTCTTCCACTTTGTGTTTGTCTGTCTCCTCTCTCTCTCTCTCTCCCTCTCTCTCTGTGTCTCTCTCTCTCTCTGTCTCTCTCTCTGTCTGTCTGGCTCTGGCTCTGCAGAGTGAGGCAGACCAGGGGGCGACGCTTCACTGACGCTGCCTCTCAAACTCGTTATCACTGCAGTTGATCATTTGGAAAGTGTCTGATCTGCCTTTGCATAAATATCTGATTGATTTACATGTACGTAAATATATATATATACATCATATATATATGATATATAAATATATATATATATATCATATATATATATTTACAGTTTTACCGCGGAGGGGGAGGCACGGGGCCGCTGTGGGCTTTTACGCATGGAGCTTGGAGTCAGGCTCGGCACCTTTACGCACGGCGGTGCGTCGTCCTCGCGGAGGATGTATGAGTTGATGGGTTTATGAGCGCGCGCCGTGACACGTGAGCAGAAGATGCGGGGCACTGAGCTGCTGCTCGGCTACTTTCTGGTCAAAGTGATGGTGTGCGACGCGGAGGGGGAGCCGGGTCAGACCGCCGACGACTCCATGGCGGTGACCGGGCTGAGCGAGGCGCAGGAGGCGGCGGACGGAGCCACGCGCAGCCCGCACTTTGAGGACAAGTGCCGCGGCTACTACGACGTGATGGGCCAGTGGGACCCGCCGTTCGTGTGCAGGACGGGCAGCTACCTGTACTGCTGCGGCACCTGTGGCTTCAGGTTCTGCTGCGCCTTCCAAAGCTCCAGGCTGGACCAGACCACCTGCAAGAACTACGACACCCCGCCGTGGATGATGACAGGCAAGCCCCCGCAGAAAGTGGACGTGGCCCTGGACTCGGCGAAGGATAAAACCAACCTGATAGTGTACGTGATCTGCGGGGTCGTGGCCGTGATGGCACTGATTGGAATATTCACCAAACTGGGGTTGGAAAAGACGCATCGTCCGCACAGAGAGAACATGTCGAGGTAGGATGGAATACTACATATGTATATATGTGTGTGTGTGTGTGTGTGTGTGTGTGTGTGTGTGTGTGTGTGTAAACAATAAACATAAAAACACATGCTCTGTGACAGTGTCCATGTTTAATTTCCAGCAGTTTTAATTATGTTCAAATATAACTGCATGACCCCTGATGCATTGAGACAACACACACACACACACACACACACACACACACACACACACACGCACTGTGCCCTAACCCTGGCCTCTGCACCTGCAGGAGGAGAGTCTGAGATACTTCATTAGAAAGAATGCTGCCTTCACGCCTCCTGAACCACGCTGTCATTACAGACCAAAAACATCCTCACAACCACAGAAAGACACGTGTGCACTCACAGACACACTTCACATATACACGCTTATTGAGCTTTTGGGAGGAAGAACATCTGCACTGAGGAGATCTGAGGTGTCTGTGTCACACCTTTGACACCAATAACCTGCTTCACACCCCTCCATTTTCCACTTCTACTTTCTACAAACAGACAAACAACAAACTGTCAGTACAACCCGGACTGGTCATAAATGTTTTCCCATCTCTGAGACTGTCCCTCATCCTTCCAGAGCTCTCGCACACGTGATCCGCCACCCGGCCTCAGAACATACAGGCGACATTGGACTCGGCCACTATGAGAACATCCAAACCAGAGTCATGGTGAATAGTCTCCGTAAGTACAGTTACATCAGAAGAGTCTTTTTTTTTATACCTGTGAGATATACACACACACACACACACACATATTCACTGGCTGCTCCCATCTGCTTTCACATTTCTGAACACAAAAAATAAACCGTATATTGTGCCGATATATTTGCTCGCCACGTCCTGAATATAGCTCTCAAACCGGAAGTTGTGAAAGGAGAAAAGATCCATCCGAAATCCTGCAGGCTGCTGAAGCAATTAGTCATGGCCTCAGCGATCACTTAAAATACACACTAATTACCAGTGACAACCCAGGGCTTTCGCTCTTTCTTTCTTTCGTTCGTTCTTTGCCAGTACTCGCTGTATGTGATGGTGTTAGACACCCTCATTCTCTCATTCATCAGCATCAACGCCTACACACCCACACAGATGCACAGACAGAAAAGTTCTTATTAACGCTAAACCGGTTTACTGCCTTGACAGCTACAGTCAATGAAGGTCTCTGCCTCTTTCCTGCATCTCCCACTGTAAAAAAAATATAAGGTTTTACAGTTAAGCAGCATTTTTCTGCGGCTATATTCATAATTTATGACAAAGTACTCCCGATATTGATTTGGTGAAACAATTAAATCTCACTTCCTGTTCAGTAAATGTAAGAATACATAGGCGATAACATAATTAACAGTGGCAGTATAAAAACAATGACAGAGTGAAATGAGTCACCTAAGCCCTGATCTTCCTCGACAGATGCTTCCATCTCCAGATGTTTGATCTGAGGCAGATGCAGGTAAATATCAGGGATTATGGTGTGTGTGCTATGGAAACACACAACACATCTGTATGTTCTCATCATAAACCACAAGAGTTCAGCAGGTGATGTGAGTTGATGATCTCCACAGATCATCTTGTCCCACTCACACGCACAATAACAAATAATCCGATTCACGTGCAGTGGATTCTGATTGTCGTCGTTTAATGAAGATGTGTATTTGTCTTTATTGCACTATAATGTGGAGGTTTTCCAGAATAGAATATTCTATTATCAACTTACATAAATGCTGATTAGTCAAATCACTTGTGTATGTGTAAACACGCTCAAATGTGAAAATAGCTCAGTCGCAAAAAAAAGTCGCTAAATGACTGAAAATAAAACCCTAAAAAAGCCCAGGAGGTGTAAAAGTATTTATGGCACGTCACAGTTGTTTTGGAAATGTTGCATAGTCAGACACCTCGTTTAATGACAGCACGCCTGCTGGTGACATTTTCATTCCTGCTCTTTAACTTGTTTTAATATTTACCTGTAAGTAACAGTCTGGAATGTAGAAATCAACGGGGTCGGGCAGATTTTCATTTCTGCTCCCTAAATATCAGCAGAGGTGACGTGTCAGCACTGACACGGTAATAATTAATCATTGAAGAAAAAAAAAAATCAGAGCGCTCTCTTTCTCTTTCTCACCCGGACTCCTCAGAGAATAATTATCAGTTCATTAAAAAACAGCCAATGCACTGACAGGTAGGGCTGAATGCGCTCCCACAGTGCCAAGAATAATCATTTTTTATCAAATGTTATTATGTTGAAATGAATAAAACTGAATGAGTGTAGTTTTATTATTATTATTCTTATTTATTTTCTAGGCTATAGGCCAGTTTGCTGGCTGTTGTCTCTTGCAGGGGCTTATGGGTAAGATTCAGTGTACCTGTCCTGGTAACAACACATGCTATCATCATGCATGACCTGTTGTTTTCAAGTCGAGCTGACAAAAGGTGACGAGATATGTTTTTGGCCACATGAATCCATCATGTCCTCCCCAGCTGTGCTTTCCAGGGGCAGGTGTGACTATGGCTCAGCTATAATAATCACTGTATATTACAGACACCGGTGCAAAGCAGTGATTGAAATGTCCCTGTTCCTCATCTGTCACCTGTCAAAATAACAATAATCTGTTATGAGCTTTGAGCTCTCAGTCCTCTCGACACAGCACCAGTACAGAGTTGTCGGAGCTGGGTCTCGCTGGCCACTGGAGATACAGTGTCTGTACGCGGGGCAACTGTGACGAGTGGCCTCTTTTTACTCCAGGCAGTCAGCCTCTCAGAGAGAACAGAGTCTCAGCTCAGTGCCAACACTCCACTGGTGCATGACAGCCCATTTCCTCCAGTGCCAGATAAAAACATTACTTCAGCTGCTTCCGTTTCCTCCGACAGCAGCTGAGAAACTGCCACCAAACGTATGGAGCTGGTGGATTAATTTTTTATAAGCCGTTTGTTTAAAAAAAAATAACAACCTCGTTAACTCTATTCAACGATCGCGTCAACAAAACACAAAGTATTTTTGCCAGAATGGAATTTTTTCTAGCCACAAGCAAATTTCGGTTTATACAAAAGGTGGATTGATTTTAACTAACGTAAAAATCATGTTTTATTATTAATTATTAAAACACATTTGATAAAACTGTTTAAACACATTTAAGTTACACTTAATTGCAAAATAATACTATGGTGAACATTTAATTGAACTGATATTTCAGATGATTGACACATGGCAACACAGTGACCCGGTGAGACAATGGAGTATCTTCATCACTAACTTTAAAGTAGGCTGCCTGTATATAAGAACGCCCTTCTCCTTGTACCAGTTATTTCAGGGCAAACAGCTCCCAAAATACTCCCTTAAATCTTTTATGAGTTTCAGGGACGTATCTGTGTCTGGAGTGTTAACTCGCTTATTTCCCGCGACAACAATGGAGTCTTTAACCTTAACACGTGGCCTACTTTCTTCCCGCAGCTGACATAAACGCTGCGACGCTGACAGTCACAGCGGGCACAAATGACACCCAGTCGACACAAAGTCAGACACACATTAAAGGAGACAAACAACCTCGTACCTGAACACATCATTTCAGAAAGACACTGACGTCCTAAATATAGCAAAGGTGCACCAGGTGTTGACAAAACCATCATCTCTTGTTAAACTCACAGTTAAATCTATTCCCGCTAATGTGTACCTTTTTTTTCCAAGGAGATATTTGTGATACTGGAGACATGCAGACTGATACTGTGACATAAAACGACCTGGTGTTGGTAATTATTTCCTTTCACTGACATCCACATTTAAGGGGAAACCCTGAGTCTGACCTTGACTGGAGCGTCGCCCTCAGGTGGTGTAGCTTACAAACGAACTCCCGAGTGGTCGTCTCGACTAACGACGACTTCAGAAATAGTCTTCCACGGCTGGATGGAAACAAATCTGATCCGTGTTCTTATTTCTGTTGTTCTCAACGAAAGTCAACGACAGCCAGTGTTTTTTCCACTGCGCTGTTTATCTTGTAAAATTAGAATGATCATGTCAGTGCGTATTGGAAACCACTGTTAATCCTGCAGTGCTGTGGTTAAATTAATAAATGTATTTGTTATTTAGATGCAGGTGGTCTCATTTGACTTAAACGAGACCACACTGAAGGAGCGTATGTGCTCGGCCCACTTGCAGTGAGATGTGTGAAACTGAACCAGGTCAACATGCTCAGAGAGGAACCTGGACCACTTCACCACTTAGTTTAATAAAATGTGTTGTCCCATCTTTCCTATTGTTTTTAATTAGCTCCTTAAGTCTCCTTAAGTCTTTTAGGAGATTGTTTTGAAGAAACACTTAACTGCAGGAGAAAGGTGGCACCACCAACCTTCTGCTACCTCAGGTGACCCCCCCTCATTACGCCACCTACGTGTCGAGGTGCCTCTGCATCATTTCGTGAGACAGCATCGATATCGTCCGTCTTTCCAAATTAATTAGCGCAGTAATGGAATTTCTTGCTGACCAGTGGGGAATAAGAGCCTAATTAACCTATTTCCCATATTAATGATCTGTTTTTTTATCAGACACATTTCAGAACAAGGACTAGACGACTCCACGCTTTCTAAAGTTTGACTGGTTATGATGACAACAGGCAGCATCTCCAACCTCGTAGCGTTTTTAAATATTCATCATTGTGATAAAGTGACTTGTCAAAGACGTTGATATCTCTGCTATACACACACACACACACACACACACACACACAGTATATACACCACATGCATCTTCCATTCTAAACAGTCTTCAAACTGCCCTTTGTGAATCAGTACATATGTCTAATCTCCTCCAATGGAACGGTGGAGAGACGAGGCTCTGAACATCTGTTTGCTGTGTCATGCCAGTGGGCAGGGGGCCAGTCTATGTGCTGCCTACCCCCTAATTTACCAGATGTCTACTGTAGGATAAGTACAGTTTTACAAAGAGAAGTCATGACGCTCCAGCTGGCTCCTCACAAAAAGCCTACTCGAGGGAAACTGACACCACCGCGTTATAGTACGTTCACATCCAAGTAATTTAATGTGGCGTAAGGGACAAAACCAAACATATTTAAATCAAAATGTACAATGATTACACCACAAATAGCCTGGCTGCTACTCCAATTCAACTTTATCTATAAAGCACAACTCATTTCTTGGGGACTAATGATGCTTTCATATAATAATGTCTACTTATCCATATGCTGGCACTTTGCAACACATCTGAACCTGTGCATTGACGACTTGCGTTTCCCCTCTTTTAGACAGCAGCCAGATGAACAACGTCGTTCAGACGTCCACTGTGATCGCTCAGCCTTATCCGGATGTGGGTCAGATCACCAGCCCGTATGAGCCTGAACTCAACAAGTACGCCACGCTCAAGGCTGTGGGTAAGACGCTGTTTACAGTGAAGCGTACTGATGAGGAAGTCGTTAGCGTTCATCTTTTGATCTGATTAAGCAGCTCATTGCGTCTAAATAGCATAATTAATCAGGGTTTCCTCGCATCACGTAAGGAGGTGTGTCGGCTTGAACGGAGTAAACAGGAAACAGTAAATCTGAGTAATCATGGGGAAAGGGTTTTTTTCTCATTCAAATTATTTTAAGGGAAAAAAACAACAACGTATTCACAGTGTAAAAATATGTAAATAAACCACCTGAAGCCAAATCATCAATTGATAGTGCAGTGCAGTATAAGAAATGTACCTGTTGTGTGTACATTATGGTAATGGTGTATTGCACCACATACGATCATAGCCTCACCAGTATTAGAATGTAATAAAAAAAATATTTCATATTTATTCCTGCTTGTTTTCCTAATGCTCCTGATATGAGCTTGGAAAAAAAGACAAGTAGCATCAAAGGAGTGAAAGTATTTAGTGTTGTGTATTTCAAGTTATTCTACACACTGAATGAGACTTTTTATAGATTCCACCTGGATTGATTGGCTGTGTTTGACAGACCCGGCTACAGGAAGCTATCTGCATATGTACAATCACATAAAGCAGCTTTGGCTTCCTACCTGTAAATACCTGTGATGCGCCGTCAAACAAGCCGATCATTAGGGAAAGTAAATCTTAGCTAATGAGACTGGGGACAGGAGACAATCAGGAGCAATCAAAACACCGACACTCGAGCTCGGGATCAATTAGTGCTGAAGTTAAAGCGGTTTTCACTCACAGTCTGTGCTGTGAATAACAGCAGACAACATCAGGACCAGTTCCAAAAGACAACGTATACTGTGCAACGTGTTGACATTTCCAAATCTAAGCCTTTATGAATAAGCCTTGGGAAAGTCAACTAATGACTGTTCTTACACACATATTTACTAAACCCTAAACTTTTATTCCATAGAAGAAACAAAAATCCTGTTGTTTGTTTGTTAGCAGAGAAAGCCAACAACAGCTTCTATGGCAACCGTCGGCAACTCATCGAGATGGCAACCAAGGGCAGCCTTCCAATGGAAGCTGTAGATATGGAGCCAGAGCCGAGCAATCCTTACGGTCCACCCAGGCAGTTGAACGAACACAAATACATAAGCCCCAGGAGCCACAGCTCACAGCAGACAACATCAGGACCAGTTCCAAAAGACAAAGTATACTGTGCAACGTGTTGACATTTCCAAATCTAAGCCTTTATGAATAAGCCTTGGGAAAGTCAACTAATGACTGTTCTTACACACATATTTACTAAACCCTAAACTTTTATTCCATAGAAGAAACAAAAATCCTGTTGTTTGTTTGTTAGCAGAGAAAGCCAACAACAGCTTCTATGGCAACCGTCGGCAACTCATCGAGATGGCAACCAAGGGCAGCCTTCCAATGGAAGCTGTAGATATGGAGCCAGAGCCGAGCAATCCTTACGGTCCACCCAGGCAGTTGAACGAACACAAATACATAAGCCCCAGGAGCCACAGCTCCCAGTCACTGTCCTACAGCCCCAGCACAGCTGCCAGCCCCGCGGTGCTCAGATCCTGGGACAGCAAGGACATGCTGGGACTCCGACAGAGCTACGGCCCAAAGAAACTCTGCATCATAGAGAAGGAGCTGCACACCACTCGCTACCTGCCCCCACAACCATACTTTGTCACCAACAGCAAGACAGAAGTGACTGTATGAGGGACTTCCTGCATTTAGGAAGGACAGTAACTGCTGTGATTACTGATGTGCAGCTGTGCATGTAATGCCTGGCGTTTACGACGATGACATGTGATGTAATAGGACTGTTACTCCGAAATACTGATTTAGTCCAAGTGCTAAAACATGAAAGAAAAGCTACATGCATCGTTTATATCAGTGATGTCACATAGATTGACACATAGTGTACAGTCAATTATCACGAATAATGTTAGATTATCTCATTGCTAATCTAATTTCTTTTAAATCCACAGTGTCTAAATGGGGAAAACCGTCCTTATTTGCTGTGTTAAATCAAGGTCTTTTAAGGAGTTGTCTGTGGTTCTTTGGGTTATTTATGAAATGCTTTTTCTAGACAATATATAGATGATGTTTGAAAAAAAAAAGGTGGTAGATAAAATATGCATTAATGCACAGTGTCCAACAGTGCATCACTGTAAAAGTCTCATCTCAAAAGGACATTTTCAGACACAAGTCCAAATCACTGCCAACAGACATCCAACTGTTAAATCAGTCATCATCAGTCTGTCAGTCAGTGAGTGATTATCATACAGTACGCTGTAGAGGGAAACCCTGTACGGGAATGGTCATTGGTCTGATTAGTGATCCATCACGCCCACAACAAAAATCATTTGCGCTGTGAAAGTGTTGGTTTACAATTTGCGTAAATAATATATTCCGTGTCATTTTATACTCAAATCTCACATTTAATTAATGTATAAGGTCTGGTGAGCCTAAGTGGAGGTTTAAATTTGGGGACGATCGGTTTATGAACATACGTAATGAGGTTTCTGTGTTTGTTGTTATACAAATAAATGGGTCCTCTAAACACATCTAAACAGCCTTTTGAATAAGTGTCTGTAGCGACAATACTCACGTGCTGTTTTGGGTTTATTTGAGCTACGTTAAAATATTCGGTGTTGGTTATAGCTTATAGGTTTATACTAACAAAAAGCGCTGCATTGATTTTCCGAGGTGAGCAATATAAAAGGATGTTCCCGCCTGTCTGTGAGTGTCTCAGTCAGTCATGTGGCTGATTATTTCAAGCAGCAGAGGACAAGGCTGCACTCAGAGCTGAGTGGGAAGTGTTAGCATAAAAAGGTTTATTTATGTGCTTTCAAGTCCAAGTCTTAAAAAAAAATATTACAAGGGCATGACATGAATGTTGCAGATTTTCATATGTGGGAATATTGTCAGACTTTCAAAATAAGAGTATGCACTGTTTTCCAAAATCCGTCTTTTTAGTGCATCAAACTGTTCTTTCATATAATTACAGACCTGTTTGAGTGTTAATTTAATGTTTATATGAAATGTGTTATTCAACATAACTGAGACTTTCTATTATTTATGCAATCAATATTGTACAGTTGTCACTTGTTTTGTGAATACCTGTTGTGTTACTACAGTCCCTTTCATGACGCGACACCACATCTTCATCAAGGTCTGGTGTAACTGTAATGCGTACATGTGTTTACGCTGCAATGTTTGGTAGTGAGAACTCAGCAGCAGTTTTATATTTTGTTAAAGATTAAAGAAAGACTAATAGAGTTCACTGTGATGGCGACGGAGTCTTTGTATCACTGTTGGTTCACTATCTGATCGATTAATTGTTGTAATCAATGTTATAATGTGTCTTTATGTACATTATAAAAGTTATGCTAAATATCTTGTTAAAAGCGTTTTCAACAGTTGTGTCTAACAGTTCAAACGTTATTGAGGAAAATAACTGAGCAGGGCATTTACATGGGTTTCCACATGTTGTTTGTGTGGAAAAATAAATCCCCATGTTGTTGGTGCATTGTCAAAATCCTTCAGCTTACTGTATACAGTGTCACAATGCTGTAGTCAATTATATAAAATTACAGTTAAACTGAAAATTCCACAGAAACCACTACCATATAATATACGACATGGTTCAGGAGGCTTTCTGTTGTGCTGTGACTCAGCAAGGAAAAAGTGGCATCATTATACAGGCTACATTAAAAATTATTTTGAAATACTCATATCAAAACAAAAAAACTCCAAGGTACAATGAGGAACATTTCTAAAATATTTAAACCTATTGCTTCTCCGCACAGGAGGGTAAAACTTGTTGCAGTCTGTTTTGGATCTGCTGACACAGATTAGACCCGTTTACACAACCTGAACGGTTTAACGCTTCTCTGGGAGCACTGCCATTTTCATGAAAACGCCCGGGGACTTTCGTGTTAATTAGCAAACGATGTTTCCGACCACCAGGGTGGATCCCTCTGGAAATTACATCGCCACGGTAACCTAAATCAGTCAGACAGGGGGGTACAGCCATGTCTGGTGTCGTGAAAAGTCTTGATCCTACACAACTATGACAGTTTACGACTTTTTTAAAAACCTAAATTAATGTGAGAGATGGATAGAAAAAGGGGTAGAGAATAGATAGAGAGACTTGTGTAACATATGTATATGAGCCGTGTCATGACTACATGACTGCAATGAAAACGGAGCAGAGAGAGCCGGAGAAGCGTTTGAATGACAAGCTGTGGAAAACCCGGAGTCTCCGACATGGAAAATTGGACTGTGACAAGCCTCTTTGAGAAAAAAACTACTTCCCCACTGAGCTTGAATCACCCAGTGGGATAATGAGGGACGTGTCGACAGGCAAAGTGCTGCTGCTGCTGGGGACCCGCGTCATAAAGGGTGTAATAAAGGGTGTAATAAAGGGTATAATAAAGGGTGTCCACAGTCATGATGGACTTCTGTTGTACTCAAAGTAATAGGCAATATTTTATATCTCTGTTTACTTTCTACAGCTTAATGATCCAGTTCTTTGGAGGAGGATTTCCAAGCACACACACACACACACACACACACACACACACACACACACAGATTAGTAAACCAAGCTAAACTCTACAGGGACTACGTTCTATGTTCGTTGTGAAAGGGGAGAAGACGTCAGTTCCCACTGTACTGCTGCAGTCAAACTAGACGGCTGATATGGGAGCAATTCCCTTCACATAAATAGACAGCAGCAGGGCTGGAATAGACTGTCAGTGCTCCAGATTAATCCATTTCCCATGTCACTGCAGAGTCACAAAGCCCAGATCATTGTGCCACGCACAAAAGCAAGTGAAGCAGCTTGGAGCAGAATCTGAGAGCTTGTGAGAGGAGGAAAAAGCGAGATTGGGAGCGTGGAGCTCCTCGGAGCGATGACTCCACAGCACACAAAGACCTCAGCTCCGGCTCCAGGCAGGAGGAAAGGTCAACGTGTTATTGTAGGACAGGGACTGAGTTAAAAGTCTGCGATAGTTATTTCAATCAGCGAAGTACAAGGTCCGTTGTTTTGGATATTTCTGGACGATGAGGCCAAATTGCTCAGGAGTCTTAAATCATTATTAAAGAGTGAAGCAGCAGTTTTCCCAGACAGGTCATTAGTCTACAGCGGCCATTTTATTTCCCTAAACCTGCTCTCCAGAGTGACTTTAAGTCCGACCATCAGGCGTGATTAACATCGAAGTTAAAGTGAATGAACGCTGCACCAAAAGTCTCCGTCAGTAAAGTCCCTCTGAGGCAACTCAGGCAACTAGGACACTGTGGAATGTGGAAGACAGAGAGCAACTGTGAGATAAAACTATAAACGGCAGTACAGGGGGCGCCACTGAGGGCTCTGCAACAGATGAGGCTTCAATGCGAGTCCTATACCGGCGACGGACAGTGGAGAGCAACGGCTGAGTTTGACTACAGTTAATCAAGAAATGTCACGCAGGGTTAGCGATGGCAGAGAAAGAGCTGATGAAATGTAAAATCAGGTTTGGGTTTAATAAAGCGCAGTGATTTTCAGATAGTCGACGTGGAACCTTTTGGGTCACGAGAAAATGAAAGCGGTTCTTAAATTATTCTGAAAATATCAGTGACTTTATGAAGGTAATAGCAGTTGGTTCTACTCTTTTTTTGGGGTGGTTGCATTTTACGTTTGCGTTTTTAGTTTATATATTTATCTGTGGCGTTCTGATACATTTTATCATCAGTAAATAAAAGCTAAGCTGAAGGAGACAGATTCCCAGATGGCCCCCAAAAAATGGTTATATAATTTCATTCCCTCTTCATTCACTTGTCAGCCGCTTCTTTCTATTCACTGATAATAATTATAATGTCATTCAGCTCTGACGTGGCTCATAATTTTCCTGCCTCTTTGTGCTCTGAGACAAATCTTTATCTCATCTCCTTCCTGCACTTCCATCCGTCTCTCAGTCGCCCCCTGAAGACCAGTCACAGCATCACATCCCACACTGTCTGGCACAAACCACAGGTTTTTATGACCAAATTCAAATGCAGCAGTCTATAAAACCTCATCACTATTGACACGTTCAGAAATGAAAAACGTCAAGAGACGAAAAATAACAAATAAAAATAACAAATAAAATACGACTGATTGGTGCAGAGGAATATAACAATCGATAGTAATCAGGCAGAGCCTAGACCCTTGTTAATAGTGTATCTATTCAATATATTTTGATATGGAGATGATGACAGCAAATTAAAAAAAGAGCAGATATTTTGAGATGCAGATCCATGGAGAGGATTAAAAGAGAGAACAAGTCATCGGCATTTGTCGTGTGGACGTGATGAACGTCCGTCACCAAACCTGGACTCTGACTTTACAATAAAACTCTGTTAAATTGATATCTGTGTGCTACAGGCCCAGTCTAAGAAAAGGAACTATTAAGCTATTCCCCATATCCCACAGGCACAGCGTTATTTTTTATTATTGACCTACACTTTCATCCACATTTATTCACTCTGCTACCCAGTATGTGGAGCAGGAGCCCCGGGCTACACAAAGTGACACACGCAACCACCTGGCAGTAACACAATTTTTCACCTCTTTATCAGTGATGAACCTGAATGTCACCTTAAGCTAAAGGTGTTTGGGGATCATATTGGGTTTTCATGGGACATGAACTTCAACAAGCACGAAATAATCTGCATGCCCTACAACAATGGGACGATTTTCGCAAAACAATGACTTTCACTGGGACACAGAGAAAAGCAAGAGTTTCATGGATCGACCATCCACAGAGGAAAACTGTTGCTGATTGTCAAAATCATCAGCTGATGCACTTCCTCTTTGGCCCAAATAGACGAAAATGTAGGTGACAATCACACGTTCACCTGGACACAGCTGCAGGGGAAAGTAAAGTCTCACCTTTCAACATGACATGTTATCTGAGGGGAAGGGTGAGTTTCATATACAGCATATACAGGTCGACCCAACCTGTATATATATATATATATATATATACTGTATAAAAAAAAACACCACCTTAGACATATGGCACAATATGAATATGCCACTAATTGTGTTCCTCAGCTGAAATGTTTGTCAAGTCCAGGCCATGTAATTTTTTAAAAATATTATCTATACCATATAACTGCACATCTTTTCTGCATTGCAAGAATTGTATTGATATTTGTCAACATTGAAAAAAATATATAATAAAAAGAATATGTACATGTAATGACACAACTCCCTATGGCCAAAGCATTTTTCTATGTTGTATATTGTGTAAAATAAAAGTTTTCATTGATAAGTCTGTTCAAAATATTTTACATTACATGTAAAAACTAAAATCGATGTTGATGTGACGTTATAGGCAGCAGTGTGGTTCACACAGCCAGCTGGAGAAGGCTCATACGGGTCATCAGCTGCAATCATCTGCTCCTGTCACAATGATCCCAGCCAATTAGGAAACAGTGGCTGAGATCCAGCACCTTGTCAAGGTGTCGAGAGAAATCTGATGGATTCTCAGCTCAGAGGAAGCAGCGGGTTGACTGGGAGCTCTGGGTGTTATTAATAACCACTGCAGAGGTGCTGAGGGTCTGTGAGGTGATGCTGCACCACAATCACCTTGATGGGTGAAAGGCCAATGAGCAGCTGAACCTGCCGCGTTCTACTATCTGCCAGATGATGGCAGCGTTGACTGAGCACGTTGTCATTTAGTGCCAAGGAGAGTATTTAAGTTCAACTTACTTTTCTTCGTCGTGGAGGCTGGACTCTTCTTCTCTTATGCCTGTGAAAGAATAAAGGAAAAACAATTAATTCAATTAAGCCTCATGTTAATTGCAAATAACTAGAAATTTGAGATGCAACAACACTGTATATGAGGTTAACTGGAGATTGTATTGTTGTCATTAGTTGTCTAATGTAAATAATATCTATAATGTATAATATTAATAAAGTAAGTAATATTTCAGTAGAAAACTGGTTTCCAGTGTGTTTTATGTCTGACAGGAGAAGTGGAGCGGTTGCATGGTTTCAAAGGTGAATTAGCTCTGGCAATAGCTTTCGTACAAATTCCTGGATAGAGGCCTAAACAAAAACAAACACGGGGCACTAATGTTTCATATCCAAGTCTGTGTTTCTGCAACAGATATTCCCTGATGTACAACACAGTTTATGCTGAGGGTAAAACTGAGGATGGCTTTTCATAACTGCACTTTTACAAATATCCCAAATAAACTACACGTAAAACGCCAGAAAAATACGTGAATACTTTTCCTAAGAGAGACAAGAATTAAACTGCCTTAGTGTTTAACTGACCCTTGTTTTAATGCACTATGTGATGAGTTTTAATTGCAGTGGACAGAAGGAGGCAACATCATTAGCATCAGTAGCACAGAGAAGTATCCACCCATCATATTTTGATTGACATTTTGGTTTTTAAGTCAGTCCACCTCTGCTGAGGAGATAAAAAACTGATCCAGAATGTTTGAGAAAATGATTGTTTCAGAAGCAAAGAGCAGCCCAGACAGGTATTCACATCCACTGCAACAGGCTTTGCCACTTCCCATCAGGAATGAGCCAATTAGAGGTGTTTGCCAGGGGTGGAACAATAATGAAACGACTCACAAGGTGACCATCCACTCTGTATGGCTTTTTTTGGTTACTGATATAGCAGCTAAAAACACAGTGTTTCTGTGTTTGTAAAAAATGTGACAGTAATTCTATGAATCAAAAGTCCTTTCTTTCTTTGTTGATATAGTTAAACTTACAAACATTAACAAAACACATCTAGACATATCAACTGGTAAGATTAAACTCCTGACATGATCTGACTAAACAAACAGTTAACAAACTGAAATTTTTTAAAAAAAATACAGCTGCTCATTCATTATGCTAAAGCAAATATTTTTCTTTATACGTTTCAGATCAGTGCTTTCTACTGGTAACAGAAATTTAAAAAATATTTTTAGCTGCACCGCCTTCAGTTTCAGTCACACTGGTTTTTATTTTATCCATGTGGTATCGTTGTCTTTGCTGTTATTCTTTGCTTTTAACTTATTAATTTATTATTTTATTGTGGCCCAGAGTCCAAAGTAAATGAACTCACGAGGGGACTCAGATAAAACCTAAATATTATTGAAAATGCAGGCTACGTCTTAATTTACATTTGTGGCACTATTAGATAGATCCCATTTAATTCACTCTATTCATACTCTTGAAAATCCAGTGTTGGCAACTCAATTAATTAAGTGCAAGCTCACAGTGTTATCTGGATATGCTTGTCCTTTAGTGCATGACCTATTTGTGGTTGTCTCAAAGGACCCAGATACCAAAAAAAAGTAAAAGTAAACAAAAAGTTAGTCATTACAATAATCGATTAGGAAATGGACCTCTGGAACTGAACACATCCTTCACTGTCAAAGAAGTCGATGAGACAGAAACTATATCTCTTGTTATCATATGGACAAGTGCATGAACTTAATCTACTCACATATAACACGGGTTAGGACAAGGTGGGTGGTTCGGTCAATATGTAGTGTGGTAGCAGCCACGTATTAAACTACAGCAAATAGTCCTGTGTTAAAAGAGCAAGTATAAGCAAAAAAAAAAAGTAAAAAAAAATCATAAACTCAGTAAAGGGTCAAGTGCACTTGTCTCTTTTCCAATGAATATCAGTTAACATCTACAGTAAATACACATAGCCAGAGGACCCTGACTTCAGTAAACACCAAAGGCCATTTACATAGAATCCCTTATGGCAGATACATTAAGAATAGATGGGTGCCATGTACACGTAAGAGGTTTTAAAATGATTTGCAGACGTAATGTCAAAAACATCAGCTTATTGATTTGAATATGGTAAAGTTGATAAGAGTGAGAACAACTAATAATTATTAAAGAAACTGAGGTAACTGAGAAAAAAACATGAAAACTGTCATTTGCAACATGAAAGCTCAGGTCTGCTGGTCACGAATGGGTTAAACGTGCACATCCAGTGCAACTGACTTTTCAGACTTTCCATGCAGCATACAAACAATTGCACAAGGCTCCTGGCATTCATATTTCACAGCCTGTCCACCTTTAATCAAGTCCCCTCGCATTGAAGGTAAGCTATTAAACCTTGGCTTTACAACATGGAGACACATAAAAAAAATTCAATGTTGGCAATAACAAAACTAGGAAGGTTTTCCCCGAAGCAGTATTCTGAGGTGAGTTTACAGAGTATTGATCTTTGAAAATATTAAACCTCTGTCCACAGCTGGTATGAAAACCATTGTGGTGTTGGTGTCGTGGGTACTGGGAACATCGCTGGTGTTGCCAAACCCTGAGACAGGTGGAGAGAGGGGGACAGAAGCGCCTATTCCTTGTTCTAAGGGATGCACGTGTCTGCATGATGACTACAGCATGGAGCTCATCATGTACTGCAGTGCTCGCAACTTCACCCAAGTCCCGTCTGACATGCCAACATCCACACACTCTCTCTGGCTGGATGGCAACTTGTTCACCTCTCTCCCAGCAGTGTCTTTTAAGGATCTGACCAACCTGAACTTTCTGAATCTGCAGAGCGGCAAGCTGGTGACCCTTGACCCTCAAGCTTTTAAAGGACTTAGGTCACTAGCTCACATTCACCTCGAGAGAAATTCCCTCCGTACGCTACCAGGTGCACTCTTCCAGAATACTCCGAACCTTGCTTCACTTAGTCTGCACAACAACCAGCTTACTCGCATTGAGGAAAGGCTGTTTGCAGGACTCTCTCACATGTGGCTTCTCAACCTTGGTTGGAACTCAATAGCAGTTTTACCTGAGACGGCTTTTCAAGACTTGCAAGGTCTAAGAGAGCTTGTTCTCGCAGGGAACAGACTTGCTTACTTGCAGCCACAGCTTTTCCAAAATCTAGTTGAGCTTAAAGAATTGGATCTAACTGGAAATTACCTTAAAGTCATCAAAGCCAATGTGTTTCTCAAACTCACTAAACTGCAAAAGTTGTACCTGGCCCAGAACCACATTGTGACAGTGGCGCCCAGAGCCTTTGCAGGCATGAAGTCACTCAGATGGCTGGATCTCACAAACAACAGACTGACTTCTCTGCATGACGACACTTTCTTGGGCCTTCACAGTCTTCATGTCCTGCGTCTCTCCAACAACTCCATTACTGGAATTAGACCCAGGACCTTCCGTGACCTGCATTACTTAGAGGAACTACGGCTCAGCTACAACAGGATCCGATCCCTGGGAGAGAGGATCTTTGAAGGACTTGGTCATCTGGAGGTCTTAGAACTTGAGCATAATCAAGTGCAGGAGGCACAAATGGGCAGTTTTACAGGCTTATCTCATGTGGCTGTCATCAACCTGTCTGGAAGCTGCTTCCTCAGTCTGCCAGACCAGTTATTCAAAGGTCTATCTAAGCTCCACAGTCTTCATCTGGACAGGGGCTGTCTAACTAGGATCACAACTCAAGCTTTCACTGGACTCTCTGGTCTAAGGAGGCTATTTCTGCAACACAACAACATCTCTGTTGTGGAACGGCAGAGCTTTGTAGACCTTGTGGGTTTACTGGGACTGGATTTAAGGTTTAATAAGTTGGAGGTTCTCATAACCCCGACTTTCTCTGGCCTCAGGAATCTGGAATACTTGCTGTTGTCCAACAACGAGTGTCGACAGTTTTTGCAGAATGGCACAAAACAGCTGCTTCCACGGCTGCGCTATCTGGACCTGAGGGCTAATGCCTTGACCAGCATGGTCCCTGATTTACCAGAGAGTATGGAGAAACTTTTGTTGTCTGGGAACCGCTGGAGATGTGACTGCAGCACCCTCCCACTCAGAACCTACAGCCTGAGGAATCCTTCGGTTGTACCTCGGCAAGTGGAGACCCACGCCGAGGGTGAAGAGCCTGACACAACAATCACCATATACAACAATATAACATGCAACAGCCCACCACGTCTAGCTGGTCAGGACCTACGGGATGTTGACAATGAGGTCTACCAAAGCTGCTAAGCAGACTCATGCAGTCCACGTTTAGAGCTTGTTTATCTACAGCACACAATATTACAAAACTGTTTCTAATTTCAAGGCTGGAATTCTATTGCTTTCATGTGATTTTGTGTCTTATTTAATATCAGCAGTATTAAAGGATACATTTCAAATAATTTTCTTCAATAAAAAGACCAACAGTCACAAAAGTGAATGTTTACTGTAAATTATCACCTGAGATTTTGACAGAATCAATGAACATAACAAGTCAGAGAAGCCTGAAAGACTTAATCCAATCATCTGTAATGAAATCATACAGGTTAATTACCATAAAACTTTTTCAATACTGAGAGCAACAAACATAAAGTAGCCTATCATCAAAGTCTTTTGGCTCTAACTCACACTTTATTTTAATATTTATGTGGCTGGGCTGGTTGGTAACTTACAAAATATACTCACAGCTAAAATGTCCTGTAGTATCTTATAGATGTGTTTTCCTGTTGTAAATCTCCATGTTTGTCACTTTAGATGCTCTGGCTTAAAAGTGCAATAAACGTATTAAAAAAACAGTCAGCTTCATTTTTCTTAAAAACGTTTTCATCATGTGCGATTCTGAAAAAAAAACTCAATTAAAAAAACAAAAACAAACAAAGACCTGCAAACATCCGGGGACTTTTCCCCGGAAGTACCCCGGGCCAATTCAATTTGAGGTAAATAAACAAATAAAAACCTATTTATACAACAATGCCACACTATACAATAGAAGTGTGTGAATACTAATGTGCGACATTACCTCTCAGTAAAATCTCAGACAGCCAGTAGACACATAATCTGTAACTCGAGCATGACGGCGAGCTAGCCAGCTAGCATGGCTGGCCAGGTGTATCCATACGTGAAATCAAATTGCATTTGTCAGCTCAGAAAGCTAACGTGTCTATCCAAAGTGTTTACTAATGTAACAGTAATAACTGTGTAGCCAGCTGGGCTTTAACTGCCGCTTACATTTCTCTGTATTTTCATAAACAGTCAATATGTAGCGCAAACATTTGTCCGGGACCAACACACCGCTAACGCGGCGCTAGTCAGTGACGATATACTATAGTGCACCTGAAGGCAACACTGCGCGCTGCACACGGAAATCGTCTGTTGCCAATGGTAACCACGAAGCGTCTCCAGGGAAACGTTATCCCAAAATAATCCTTTATGTTACAGGATAATAGAAATTGACTTAAATCGTGGCGATTCAATTATTCTGGAGAAAGTGAAACCTTATGTACCAACAATCGACAGTGGCTTAGATTACATTAGATTAGATTCAACTTTATTTACAATCCTATACCTATAATCACAAAGAGTCTTATCTTCCAGAGTAGTGAACTCATTTAGTCAAAGTGTTAAACATTCCATCTCTCAATCATTTATTAAAACAAATCAGGTCCCTTTAAATTATCTAACCATTGATTGACTTTTTGGCTCAGAGGCAGTTCTGAAAAGATGTTGAAACATGACTGGTTCAGATAACATTTGTAAACAGTGGTGGAAAACAAACCTCTTTTTGCTTGTTGGTTGGTGCCAGGGTCCCTGATGCTCAGTGGACCCTGGCAGACAACCTGTTCTACTGCTCCTCACAGCCAGGTGCCATCACTGCTGGACATGCTGGAGCCACTGCTGAGATTAGGCTGCCATCTGGTGGCAGGGAGGATGAGCACGTTAGAAAACAAGCAGTGGAAACAGTTTCATTAGGCGATGATGCAATTGTGCCTTATAATTCAACTGTGTCCGAAGAATTTCACAGAATAAGGATGTTCAGGTGTCTGCTCCAAAAAGTGCATTTCATAGTTCCACATTTTCAATAAAGGAATGATCTACATATATTTTTTTTATATGCCTTAATGCAATAAATATATATATTTTTCTAAAAATCACTGGTGAGTTTTATGGCAGAGGCATTCATGTTTTTCCAAAACTTTATTCTTTGTGTTGTGTTTGAAACAGTAAGTATTCACACATTTCGGATGAAAAATTATTTTTAATTCTCAAGATGATAAAAATAATTCTGTGAACTCTGTAAACCATTGCATACCTGTAGTGTAACAATTTAACAAGTGTTAACAAACTAGTAATACGCTACAGAAATTATGCAGTACACAATCCTCAATGTAGAAAAGAAAAAAAACTAGTATTCTAAGACTTGCACCAATTTTTGTGTTCACAACACAAAAATATCAATATACTAACAGAATTATTTCTACAATTATCAGTAGAGAATTTCCTACATATCCATACATCTTGTCACAAAATAAGGGACTTAATTCTCAATCTATCTATAAATAATGTCTAAACTCACTGATATTAATAAATCCACGAAATGCAGTTTCCTCAGATATAACACATTTTATCTTAACTCACTGTATTACCCTGAGAAAAATACATTTCTGTCCTTATATTTCCTCTTTACACTGACAAATAGAAACTTGAAAACTTGCATTTGTTTTAGTTCTATTACATTTTTATTGAATAGCATTTCACAACTAGATGCTACATCATAATGATTTAAACTGCGCTCCATAATATCCAGTGACCCATTCATTGAATATCTAATTTAGAACAATACATTCAATATTTCAGGGCTTTAAAGTTAAA
Organism: Trinectes maculatus; assembly: GCA_016785345.1. Classification (NCBI taxonomy): domain Eukaryota; kingdom Metazoa; phylum Chordata; class Actinopteri; order Pleuronectiformes; family Achiridae; genus Trinectes; species Trinectes maculatus. The sequence continues at coordinate 55,235 of JAFBJQ010002591.1, forward strand.
ATATTTCTAATGAAATTTTCTGAAACGTATGGAACAACTGGTTCCACATTCAGATCATTTAGTATTTTACCTAATTAGAACAGTTCCATACATTATACTCATATACATGTACAAGATTGCATAAATCTTCAGGCTCCATTTTCATTATATTAAAAACAGAAGACAACACAACAACTAACAATAATGCAAAATAGATTAAACTATTCCAATGCAGAGCATAATGATACATCTATTACAGTTCATTTACAAGATTCCTCCTATTTGGTGCTTTTCCTCACAAACAATTTGAGTTTTTGGTGCCAAATAGCTATAATTGAGATCAAAATGTGAATTCAGTGGTTAGGTATTGCTGCATTTTCTTAATAGATATGGCAAATACAGACAGAGATAGACAACTGTCAGTCAATTAAGATGGCCTGAATCCAGATGATCACTTAGCAATCACTGTGTGGTCCACTAAAATGTCATTAAGGCACTGGAATTTTGATTCTAATTGAAAGAATGCTGCCTCAGAAATATGATCTTCTTACCAATCGACTATACATAGTCATCAAAAAGGCACAGTACATGTACTTCAAAGTATAATTGGTCCTTTAGACATAAATTTAACAGATCTGAGAAATTGAAAATAAACGTAAGCTGTGCTTCCCTTGCGTACTTTCTTTTAATTGAATTGAGTTGAGTAGACCACTGGAGAGATAAAGGGCCGTTAACAAATTACAATCATAAAAACTAGACTTTAATTATGTCTGTATCTGCCATTGATGCTTGTCACATTCATCATCACATCATGCTTAATTAATTTTAGACCAATTCTGGAACCACGGGGTTCACTGACAGAAAACAAAACATAAAGCACCTTACAGTCAGGCCTGTTTCTTATCATAACAGCATATAATGTATAAACGTCAATTTCCAAAGTGATTGAAAGATTATCGAGTTAAGCAAAGTCAACAAACAAAACAGTACTGTAGTGAAGTTTATATGGCCACTTCAGAAGCACAAATGTCATTCACCTATGACATTCCTTCACTGTAGACAACGATTAAACCGACACTGAATCCACGCTTAAGGTCAGCTTGTGCTCGCCACTATTGCACAAATCTGCCATTAACGTCAATGTATATTTAAAACATAACTCAAACGCACAAATACACATTTTGTGATGATCTGACTCATGCACTGTTGGTCATTTTTATATCAACTTACTATAGATATCTTTTAGATAGAAAAAAGATGCCATTAATTACTGTTCATGAACAACGTATCTATTTAAGGTACTAGGTGATTACTCTTTAAAACTCAAATTTAGTTTTTTTTATTGACATAAACGCAATGATGAAATGTTGTACAAAATAATTAAAAGGTACATGTCTTTGGTAAAACTGCAAAAACTGGGCTTAAGTTCACTGATGTTGTGAGTAAAACCCATTGGTATAGTCCTGTTGCTTACTCACAGAGAGGAAATATGTCCGACTGAATGAAACAAGAAAGCAAAAATCCATCCAAAACAGAATTCCTGCCTCTTCTCCTCAGGCCTGCCAACTGCAACTACTGCAGGCTGAACTTTGCAATACCTCAGAAATGATCTGAATTCTGTTCAAAGGTAAATTTTCCCTTTAGAATACACAACATTTGGACAGCTACTAGAACACCACTTTGGCTCACGTTTAGATTTCCACACTAGACATCATTTAATTTAAATGGCTTCACGGGCAAACAAAATAGACCAGGGGGCCCTGTGAAATTAGCTGTACCGTACACTGCTACTTCAGTGCTGGGGGTGGGGAATCGGACAAAAATACAATAACCTTCATTCAATTAGAAACAAGGGTGACAGTCTACAGCAGGAAAGGTCTGTGACATCATTCTAAGTGATATACAAAAGTACTGAAAGTACTGACTTATATGGATTTACAAATGAAGAAGTCAATCATATAAGATTTAGTCAAGTTCAACGCAAAAGATATTCAATTTGTAGTTTGTGAAATCTGACCTGTGGATGCACAAGAACATTCAAACATCTAAATGTGTAACAAGAAATTACATTAATACCTTTTTATCCAGTAGCAGCGAAGCTTGCAGAAGTTATTAAGCTTTTACTACACTAAAAATAAGTCAATACAAATATTCTGGCAGTGTGACACAGTGCGAACAGATTTTTTTTTTTCATTTTTCTTTTGTAGCTGGTTAATATATCGCATTACATGCAATACCAGAAGTGTTTAGCCTGCCTTATATGCTAAAATATTATCATGAAAATGTTAAAACACCATAACCTTTCTTGATAGGTTTCCTCTGAGTTGCTTAATTGTCATTTATGTGAATGTAAACAATGCATTTCCCCCCATATTTACAAGTAGCAAAAGGTGTACCTAGAGATACATGACTTTCTATTGAGTTTAAAGCAAGAATAAAAAGATTTTTCTGAACACAGTAGAAGGTCATTTCAAATAGATGAACCTAAACACAAATCCTATGCAAAATCAAACTACAGGATTCTTCATTCGCTGCAGGATTATTACAATAAAACGAACTAAACTTATCAAACGGTTTACAAAGCAGTTTTATATGTTGTACAAATTCACGGGTTCTATGTTTGCATACTCCCAAACTCTTTAATTGAAAAACCTAATCTCAAAAGACTGAGGCTGCACCGAAAAGAGCACCACGACCAAGGGATGAGTGGCTGGGTAGTGGGAGGGGGGAGGTTGATCTCTAAGGTTGAAGTCAGGACGCAGGCACTGACAATGTTTGTTTTATCAATTATCTTTCACAGAGATACTGGGATTGGCCAATTGAACTGGCATCTATCATGTCAATGCTTCTGCAAAGTCAAACAAGACACACAAGCTTCAACTATTTGTGTTTGCTCGGGAAAAAAACGGGACAAATCCTTTCCAACTAAGGCAAGGCACTTTAGAGTTAGAGGCCGATATGTTCTAGACAAGTCAAGAGGCTAGATTCCTACAAAAATCACCATTTCAGGCTTCTAGCAAATACAATACATGCTTCTCTAATGGCTAGGCTATAAATCTCTACAAAACAAAACTGATTGAATAACAGCCTTAACATGTAGCATGTGCCTTACTGATATTACAGCTGCTGGTTATGCCTAAAATGCATTTTAAATTTGCACTTATTTGATTGAAATTTTATAAATCTAACTATGAAAGTAGAAACTATTTAAGTACTTTTCTATGAAATCTGAATAATATGTAGAACCATGCCATGATTTAACAATAGGAAACATTGAAATATTCAAATTATGTTTCACAGTACACAAAGACATTGCTTCAGACATTAGCTTATATATGTATATATAGATATTAAAAAAGTATAAAACTAAAAAAAGACACAAAAGAATACCTACAAAGCAGCTTAAAGCAAAATTCTATATACCCTTTAATTAATTCCCAGGTCAACAAAGTGCTTTTAATAAGAAATCAAACTTCTTCAGAAAGTTGGTCAATATAATGATGCTTGACTGGTTGCATTGGACCAGGGTTTTAACGAATTGTGGCTTTACTTAAAGAGGAACACTGAGAACAGCAAACGTGTTCTGTTGCTTCCTTGCTCATCTTCTGAAGTTCTGATTTTATGTTTTAACAAATCTGCAAATTAGGTCTCTTAGCTGGAAAACGCTCTGATCAGAATCGTTATTTTCCCATTAAGGACTCCACTCAGTGCTGAAGGCAGCAATACGAGTGGGTCTGGGAGCAATAAGATTGTTACCATCTTCATATCAGTCACATTCCTCTTTAATTAAAGAAAAAATAACAGTTTTGCCCATTTTATGTTGATCATCAGCTGACTAGTTTGCAAGTGAACTCACGTTTCTAAACAGAATGTTTCCAACAACACTGCACACATAATGATTCTCTTTGCTCTATTAAGTGGATATAATGACAATGGCTTTGTCTACAATTCTGAAAATTGGGACAATTGATCCAAAAGATTCAAGATTCAAGAGGAAAACCCTTTCCTAGAAGGTCGATATACATATATATATATCTCACACACACATATACAGTATGTGTGAGATAAGAATCCGAGTAGAAACAGATTTCATGTCATCTTTTATCAGCTTCATACACATTTCTAAAAGTTATTTGTTAAAGGTTTTTAAGTGCATTAGTAATCTATATAAACTCATACAAGAGTACAAACTCACTGACTTTATCTTTGTGTATGAAGCTTTTAAGTGTATAAATCCTGTTTGCAGTAGTTTGTAGTTTGTTTTCATTTTTGGAACGATTTGACAGGTCAGCAATGCATAACTTGCATTTTGTTAGGAAAGCTGTGACAGTAACATGTATTTATAGCACAGTGTACACCAAATGTAGAAATCTGGGCACAAGATATATTCCTCAATCATAACTTACAATTTTAGAAAGGGGCCCTGCATGTTAAATTCATATTCACATACAAGTGCATGGTAGCTAACTGGTTGTCACATAAAATGAGCAAAGCTATCACAATTTAATTCCCTGTATCTAGTCATATTGTGTAATACTATTTGTTTTGTCAAACATCATTTTGTACTAAATTCAATCACTGTATGAAACAGACATCACTATTTAGAAAGTGTACTGTAAATATCTATTAGTAGTTTTTCAAAGGGCTAATTCATTAAATAGTACCTTGAGTAAGCTGTACATCACCACTTCAGTATTTTCGTTCGACAGTAGGGACATTCTGTTTTACTAGGTGCACAGTTCTCACATAGTACATAATGTTGGCAAGGCTGCAGAACAATGCAACGATCATGCTTTTGGCAAACTATACATTTCTTTGACTGAAGCTGATATATTACCTGTTGGGGGGAAAAAAAGAACGAATATCAGCCGCAACTTATTAAAATGCAGTTCATGCAGACTTCTTAAAATCGCATGCATGATGACAAAACTTGGATCTGTGTGGCTGTGTCTGTTAAACCATATTAAAACTAAGAAGGTGCTACAAATGAAAATGCTGTGTATGATCTCGCCTTTCTTACCCCGTCTATAAGGTCTAGGTCATTACGCAGCTGACTCTGGATGGAGTGAAGCTTTGACAAGGGGAGCTGGTCCAGCTCTCCATAGCTACGCAGGAGAGGTGTTCCAGGGGTGCGACAAAGCACATCAAAGTCCCCTTGGAGCTCTTTCAGCTTGCGCTCCGTCTCCTCCCATTTCTGTTCTGCCATCTGCCGCTCCGCCTCGGCTGTTTTTGCTTGTTCCTTTGCTTCATGAGCTTCCTTCTGGCAGGCTTCACAGGCCTGGAACAAAGACTGGTGGTTAGTAAAACTAAAAGGTTCCGACACCCCAGGCAATGTACTGCAACACACGTTCACATTGGTAACACTGACTTGTTTAACCTGATGCCAGGCCTCCTCCCATTGTTTAATCTTCCTCTTGGCCTCGTCCAGTTCTCTAAAAAGGCGGGTCAGATCAGCGCTGCTGGTGGTGGAGGTCAGGCTGCTGAAAACTGGGGATGGACTCGGTGAAAAGCTGCCACTTACAAAGTCCCAAATGTTGCTGGCTCCTCCATTTAAACCTAGGTAAGTGATATATTAAAATAACAAGAGCAGGCATAAAAGGGAACTGTCACTCTTCTGTTCTGTATAAAACTTCAGTGTAATTTCATTTTGAGTTGTTTGATACCTAAACTTTTTAAAATCAATCCCTATTTGAGCAGCGATTATGCTTTGAGGAAGTTTTTTTTTCCTGTATGAATCAAATAGCTATACTTGTCACTTTCAACAAGAAAACTGGACATATAATTAAAATAATGCTAAGAGAGAAACTGTGTCTTAAGTCTAGAGGACTCTTCAAGTTCAAAAGGGGATTAGATGTGAAGTCACATTCTTTCCCTCTCCCTCGGCGCAGGGCACCTGATGCTATCAGCTTACCCAAAGAGTTCTGGGAAGAGGAGGTGGGTGTTCCCAGGAGGCCATGCTCTTGTTTGGCTAACATATTTGAAGGTTGATTTTGCTGTGATACTGCCCCAGACAGGAGGGACTGCGACAGAGACTGGGAAAGGGAGCTCAGCGGGGAGGTGGAGAGTGATGACGAGGAATTAAAAGAGGACGATCTCGCCAGGGAGCCGGGAATGTTAACAGGGGCTGATCCAACGAGCACCCTGTGACCTGCGGGGACAAACAAAATATCAGGATGAGACCACTGCTGACTGATGAGACCATCAGCTGAAAATCTTTAACAAACTGGCATTCCTTACTTGCCAACCCAACACTGTCTTGCTCCTCTAACTCTTTCTCTAGAGATGCAACATTAATGTCACTAAAATTGAGGTCCAGAGCAGAACCTGAGGAAAAGCAAAACACAACGGAATCTTTTACACAACATACAGCGTGAGTCAGAAAAACCAGTTTACCGTTTTTATGTGCACTTACCTATAACAGACTCCACTGTGTTGCTCCCTGGATAGAAAGGAGTGGCTTTTGCATTCATAGTTGATAAGGTGGTGGGTGACGAGCTATCTGAGCCAATACTAGAGGCCAAGCTGGATGTTATACTGGAGGTAAAGCTGGACGCCAAAGGGTTCACCGCAGAGAATACAGTATTTTGTGTCTGAAAGAGAAGCAAAGCCTGTATTTGTGAATTATAATTAATGTATTTTAATTTCATTTTACACTACTGTCACAAAGAAAATCTCTAAAACACAAACCAGTTTTTCTTGGTCCATTACTTTTTGATCCACCTGCCCTTTGTTCTTAATCTAAAAATCAAATAAAGAAAACAGCATTTCTGTAAGTGGGGAGTGTCCTTCTGTAATTAAATCAAAGCAGTTAAAGTAAACTCAGAGGATTTTTAGGGAGGAGCAAAAGGTTATCCTGGTTTGTGTACAAAAAATAATTTAGTGTGATTGTTTGTCTGACTGGGATAAACTAATTAATACTTTAGGCATTCTATCACATGAACTGTTAAAATTTAACATTTATATATCCACAACATTTCTTGGCTATACAACTAACACCAGTAATGACCAAAAACTAATGTGGTTCTTGGAAAAATGACCCAATGAGTAAAAATAAAATGGTAAATAATGAATGAGAAATAAAAAAAAATAAAACAATGGCAATGATACAGTTGGTGTCAGCCCCTATGCATTTGTCCTCAATCTAAAACGAGCAGTCTATGTACCTGATCCTCACGTTCAAAGCCCGGAGCTTTAGGATAGTTAGACATCAGAGATGAGACACTGGATGAGGTGGACTCTGAACATAAACTACTATTAGTTAAGGATTTGGGCCTGCTGATGGATCCCACTGGGGATAACAAACTGTCGCTTCCTGAGCTTGGCGTTACAGTTGAGCTATTAGAACATGAAACCTGAGAAAGAGAAATGCACATGATCTTAAAAATTGATGATCAAAACATAAAATAAAGAAAACAATTATTATGAATGGGCTATGAGGGAGATGACATCTAATTAAAGGTGCATTTCAACTAGGGTCAGCTTAGCATGGTATGGTACAGCTTGGTTTTCCATTACAATGGATTAGTGTCGCTACGTCGGCGGAGTCGTGGGCATATAAGCATATATGCTTGCGACATCTGCTTGCGCCACGACAACTAAAAACAACAGCACAACCGAACACAGCAATAGACGCCGAACCGGTCACCGCGTTGGTGAATTTGCATTGAGTTATCACTATTGATTCCTAACACATACACACTGTGTGTGTTTTAGATGGTTGCATATTCGCTTATACGTTGCGGCCAGCGGGCGGTGGATGTTCAGCCGCTCCTTGCAGTGGTGGGTGACGCCACACCCATGACCGCCACCGGACCAATCCTGCTGACGCTGACGTCAGTTTTTGGTTTGACTCAACAAGCTTGGAACCACAGCTGGGTGGTCTCAAAGTTGGAACCGCTTTCAGCAACTGGGACCTAGTGGAAAAGCGCACATAGGATGCTGTACCGTACAGCACTGAGTAGACCCTAGTGGAAAAGCGCCTATAGACATGAGGATTTTTCTCTAACTTGTGATGACTAACTTAACACTTTCAGTGAGTAGTCGTCTATTCTTTTAAAACCGTGTAGTCATGAAATGTAACACAGCAAGACAATAATAATGACAAAAATCAATAGAAAAAACAAAACAAAAAACAATGTTTAACATGTTGATAAGTAAAAAATGCGTTTGCATCAGATGACTTGTTTTTAGCTGGTTTCTATTTTGGACATTTTTTCTCAAGTTCTCTTGAATGACACCACTCATCAATCTGATTCTGATAAATAACCTATTAAAGAACTGCTGTAAAAACGCGGGCAACTTACACTGCCTAATTGTCCGTTGCTACTGGTTGCACTGGACGTGGAGTTTCCTCCACTGTTCCACTCGCTGACTGGACAATCTGAATACTGCTGAGAACCCAGATGGGACTGTGAACTTGACGGTATCGCCGTTAGCAATGAACTCATGGTCTCCTCCGTCGAGGGAATTCCTGGAACAATTTTAAAGGATGAATATCAATCTGCAGTCAATAAACAAAAAAACTGAGCTCAATTGAGTTCCTACTTACTTTCCACATGTGCAAATGCACAAAAAGGTCCTCTGGGACAATATCCAGTTTGTCGCATATCATTACATTTTGTAGACTTGTAAATCTTGGAGAGAGAAAAATTGCAAGCAATTTAAGTTTTGATCTCTGACCTTATAATCCAATAGCTAAAAATTAGCATCAATATCATGAGTGGATAAAACCTCAAATATGACAAATCATCAAACTTATTTTGGTAATAGTAAAACATAAAAACAACAATAAATGTGACTCTTAGGCTCTTCTTAATTAAAAAAAAAAATCCAATTTCACCTCTGGGTGAAACTGCTGTTCAGTGCGAGAGTGACAATACTGGCAACTGTCTCCACTGTCACACTTGGAGGGCTCGCCCCATTCGTCCCCATGTTTCACATTTGGGCAAGGAGTCGACCTGCAGTGTTATGCACAGGACCAAAACTCAATATGCCACTAATAGACAAGTTAATACCATTTGTCATTTAAACTTACACTGAAGCACATCTTACCTATATTTGAACTTTCGTGGATTTCGTCTTCGATCTCTACTGTTGTGGTAGTGGGGGCAGGCATAACCCTGTCTGCATAGTCTGGGGGGCTTAGTACACTGATCTGTTTTATAATTGGCTAAAACAAAGTTGGTATCTGCAGAGAAAAGAAAATGCACAAAGCACAAAGTATTAATTTTTCCTTTGTCATGACTTGTGGAAAATGTAAAAACATAATTTCAGATGGGGTTTCTCACCTTGCCACCGAGGGTCTTCTGTCAGAGTTTTCTCAATCATAGCTTGGCTGGCTAACACACCAGGCTGTAAATCAGGGATACCTTCTCCAGATCCTAGCTGTCCATTCTGAAGGGCCTCTTGTGCTTGGATCTCTCTGTAACAGAACGAAAGTTGTTTTTTTGTTTTTTTTTTTTGTTCCTGCCCTTAAACTTTGGACACGCTGTCTCTCAAACATTAAACACTAATGGCTTCTTAAAAACAACTCTATGTAGAACTTAGGCTTTTCATCAAATATTTGTTGAATGTTAATTTAAAAAACTACAACACAATCTTGGATCTCTCTGTAACAGAACGAAAGTTGTTATTTTTTTTTTTTTTTTTGTTCCTGCCCTTAAACTTTGGACACGCTGTCTCTCAAACATTAAACACTAATGGCTTCTTAAAAACAACTCTATGTAGAACTTAGGCTTTTCATCAAATATTTGTTGAATGTTAATTTAAAAAACTACAACACAATGTAATAAAACTAACGTTAAATGTTAAATCACGACATCTAACAATGAAATTCCTTCTTTTTTTGTGATTTGGGGAATCCCGGTATTCTGTTTGCATTATATCTAAACTGGATGATTAATTCAATCCACTGTGAGGCTTGAGAGTGAAGAGTTTGTCAAGGAAAACAGTGACTATTTGCTTAGTATGTCACCTGATATCATAGACTGGAGGTCGGAGATCATGTGGCCCGTGAGCAAACGCACAGTGGAGGCCATTCTTCACACAATGCCCTCGAGCATCAGTCTCGTGGATACAAGTGCCTGTCTTGTAATAGCGTAGATGATACTTGCGCTCCGTGTCACCAGTGGTCCGGTGTAAATAAGGACAGCTAAGAAAGCAAGAAAACATTATTTGACAAAATGCTTTCACTTTACGGTAAAACAATAAAATAATGTAAAGAGAAAACTGTAGACATGTATTAACCTATATATAAACAGATATGCATTGCACTGAAATTTAGGACACAGGCCACATATAATCTAACGAATCAGGAAAGGCTTATTTTAATTGCATTACAAGGAGATACACGGTTTTAGTCAAGAATAATATTTTATGGAGATTGCAGCACTGCCACAAGAAATGTACTGCCAATAAGCCTTTTGAATAAAGCCAATTTTCCCTTCTTGAGGAGCAACAGTTGCTATAGCAACACATAAGGTCACACAGAAATAGCTTCTATTGGCAGAGGAGGAATTGCAAGGATTGTTATTTCATTTTTATTATTATTATTATGTGGGGCTCAATTAAATGCTGCACCACTTTTAATTCCAACTTGTACCAAGGGGCTAATAAACTATCTGCTCCAAATAAGGAGGGAAAACCAGCCCCTGAGAATTTATGTTTCTCATTTCTCTGTTATGAGACATCTAATCTATACTTATATCACCTGACTCATCTGAGGCACGAGTCGTTCACAAAAATAATTCTACTGTGATGACAGGAGTTTGAAAGATGGTGTTTACACTAACACAAACCAAAACAAAAGATTGAGGGGATCACATTACAGGTTCACAATGGCAAGAAATTATAGCCGCACTTGACAATATAGCACCTGGGGCAGATTTAACCTGCTGGGTAGCTTATCCCAAAGACAAATGCTGCAGGCTAATAGGCTATTTCAGGCAAAACTATTTACAGAGAACATAACGTGCTGCCAAAATCTTCTGTATCACACTTCACAAAGGGGAACTAAGTGATTAATCCTGTTTACAAGCTACCAATTGAATCCCACTTCCTTCTTTGTGTTAATAGAAATCCACAACAATAATTTTTGGCATGCGCTCAATTTACACGTTTTACAAATACCGGAGCACAAAAACACACACCCCACTTAAACTGAAGCTCCTGAAAGAAAAAAAAAGTTCAATACATTGTTTTAGTTATTTCTAAACAAAAATTATGACATTTTGTGCATTCCCACCGCTAAAATGTGAGAATTTCAGTCGTGATGCATTCATATTTCAGGTTTTGAAAAGTTGGTGAGACGAATCAAAACGTGTAAAAGATATCAGGAAAGATCAATAAAGCAGCGGATTAATAGTTGCAGGGACGTGCATTGCATTTAACAGATTGATTTGCCTACACACACTGTGTTAATGTTACCACAAAAAAGGACAAATAAGGACGAAGTTTTTGAATATTTTACCTAAACATGTAAAACAAGGTTAGATGTCTTGTCAGAGTTCTAATCTGACCACAGCAATAGTGTTGTGCACAACACAGTGAAGATTTGTTGTTGTCTAATCACTGCAGAACTCACTAAAGAAACATAAACAAATAAACTAAATGAAAATCAGAATATTTTCTCACACACACACACACACACACACTGATCTTCCACCACATTCAGCACATTATAAATGTTCTGGTGACTGGTCCTCATGTTAAAGTAAACAGAGGAAGAGCAGCATGTTTATCAGCAGTATCCACCATGATGCCGGGGGATGCGAGAGGCTGAAAGCGGGACTTACTCGTCTCCATCCGGGCAGATGCCTGTGGTCTCGTCGTACTTGGTGCAGTAGACGTCGGGGCTGTAGTTGAAGGTGCCGTCCCTCCTCCGGATCGGTCTCCGCCGCCGCTGGTTCAGAAAGTGCCAGTGGAAGCACGTAAAGGGTCGGTGCTGCGTACACTTGTGTTGGAGGAACAACGGGCACTGCTCCGTCCTGAACTCCTTTAAGTATCTGAAACAGCCCGGAAAAGCGACACGAAGAGTCAGCAACCGCCACCACAACCGAACATTAACTACAAAATCAATAACACGACGCAAATAAAAGTTCCGTGTCGCGGTTTACTTGCTAGCGCTGCTGGCTACATTTATTTTGGGTCACTAGCGTTGGCTCGCTATTCACGCAGTGGGCTGCGCAAACAATGTGACGTAAGGCTAGTTCAAAGTCCCGGAGCGTACGTATATTTATATGCGTAGCAAGGGGGAACTCAAAAATAAGGCCGAGCTATTTACAAGCGGACTGGTTAGCGAGTTCCTGGCTAATGGTTTAGCAGAGCCTGTTGACGGTTTGACGTTTGACGCCTGGTTCGAGTCGAACCCTCGGCTCCGTCACACGGTTGTGGAGGGTTCTGGGAGCGGGCGTCTGCCCGGTTCGGTGCGTTAACACGCCCGCGTTGCCTGCGTCGGGGCTGGCGTCGTTAGCGTGCAGTCGCTGTTTGCTAATGTAACGTTAGGCAGTCACAAAGCCAGGAAAAGCACCATGTTTTTTTTTTCTTTTTAACGCGCGCGCAAGAGTTGCGGACCGCGAGAAATGCAAAGGCGCGTGGCCGTTTGCGCAGGCAGCGGTGTGTTGTCTGCGGCCCCGCCGTGTTCCGCGTGCGGCTTTACTCACGTATAGTGGGTCGGTTTCTCGGTTTGAGGAGACGCATTGGCCGCCGTTTTCGAAACCGACGGCATTTTCAGTCAAAACAATCAAGTGCGCATGCGCCGGGATCTGTTGCTCGCGTGCGTGCACGTCCGCCTCAGGTCCGCCTGCGCGTCAGGGCGCTGCAGGGGCCGAGCGGCGGCGGCAGAGGGCGCTACAGAGCAGGAGACCTGACGCCATCATGTTTACATCCTCTCAGTCAGCACACTGTTCAGTATGATGAAAATATACATTTAAATCTACCGTAAGTCTCAGTCTCCCCAGCAACAAACTCTTAATTTATTTCAGATATGTTTGAAAATGAACCTATTAAATGCATTTATTATATGGATTCTTTACCTCTGACAGGCCAGCTGGTAAATAGATGTAAATAGTCAGTATGTGTGTATACATATCTGTTAGTGTATATGTATATATGTGTGTAGCCATAAAGGATGAGATCAAATATTGCAGATGTTTATGTTTTATGATAATTTATTATTATTATTAGTTTTAATATTATACCTTATATTCTTTTCCTTTTATTTAACGGCAGCTGGAGAACAATTTATAGATGCATTACCACACCGGTTTCAGAGATTTAATTTTTGGTATCAACAGTTATGTTGATACCAATTTTCATTTTCAAATCGCTTTAATTTACACACACACACACACACACACACACACACACACACACACACACACACACAAGGTGTTGGTGGCAAGCAGCTTGATGGGGTCTGCCTCCTCATTACTGAAGCATGTCAAAGTCAAGTCCCCTTTCTTTCCTCCTGAATCTGGAAAGCTAATCTGTTCTATTCATCTCCTTTCCCCCCTCTGTAAGGGTTTTAATTTACAAATGCAATTATATGACTAATCCATTATTCAGCTGCTCGGGTCCACTGAGTGCATTGCTTTGTAATTATGCATAAGCCAGGTCTATCCAGTTGTAATTACTTTGGCATGCCTCACCCCGAACGTCCACAATACCTCTTACGTCTTATGTAAGAAAACCTTAAGAGGTGGTCTCCATCATACAGAATGATATTTTACTATAATTATCTTTTGCATGTTTCGAAGCAGCGAGGGTGACATTTTTATGATGATGCATCGCAGGACCTCTGTGCTCGAGAACAGATTTTTTTTTTTTTACCTGTGAAACTGGCCACTCTCTTTTATATTTGCACACTGACGCTGTTTAGCATCACTGCAGGGATAATGAGGTTCTACAATCAGGTTCCACTGAGGGGAAACCATTCTTTTTGTACCAGTTCAGTCACTTAAAAGCTCCAGAATATGTTTGTCGGTTTTATATTTGTTATCACTTGGCAATGTGAACATGTTTATCTAATTCTTTGAGAAATAAACATCCCAATATTATCTACAAATAGCTTATAAAGATTCAGATATTCCGATCTTTTCCTGGTTCAATTCTCGCTCACTAATTCAATATTGTTTATCATTGCACAGGAAGAATTGTGGATTGTACGCAGGGGTAAAAGTCACACCCTTTTTCCCTTTTGTGTGACGTCAGCCACCATAAACCTTTAACCTTACTCAGTAGTCTCAGCTGTACACACAGTCCACTGTCGGCCTCTTCTCACAGGCTGTGTGGGTTCGACTGTGTGCATAGATGTGTATGTGTAACATAAAGATGAACCCTCACCTCAGGTGTGAACCCACAGGGTCTCGGCTCTGGTGTGTGGGTGTTTATACCAGTGAACCTGACAGCTCCTGTTGCATTGTTACTCACCTTTCGTCCTGTCCTGTAGAAAACAGGTTGTGTTGACATAATTCTACATGTGATCTGCTTCCAAAGCCGTCTGTGTGCAAAGCAGTAAAACAGTGTCATGGAAAAATATGCATCTTTAGTTACATATACGGCAACGGGGTTTTGCATTTTTGCAGACCGCTAATAAACAATCGCTCGCGCAGTCCTGGGTGCTGCGTTCCCAGGCTGCTGGGACGCTTACAGCTGGAATAACAGTTTGTGGTTTGGACTCCTGTTTTTCCCAGTCGCCACATTATCTCCGGCTGCCTCGTGCACAAACACAGCACAGGCCCACCGCAGGCTGGTAACACACAGATTGTTGTACATGCTGATGAAGAAGATCTCTACTATGTATTTCTGTTATATTCTGTTACGTTTCAGTATGGAGCGGGGACAATAAGGCTGAATTTAAAATATAAAAATCTAAAAATATTGTGATGTTGTATGTAGTGTTTGTTCTGAAGGATCAACAGTCTACCGGGCTGTAAAACTTTATGGCAGGTCTTATCGGCCAGTTCCAAAATGTTTAAACTGCACCTGTGTAGCCTGGTAATGTGCTGTTCAGATTTACACCACCTGTCCAGTGATGGCTGTGTGAAAAACGGATGTCTGATATTATTTGTTTTAATTTAGTTTTAGAAAAAAACCCACAAATGTGCAGATAAATAACACCGTTCCTGGAAAATAGTTTGTCACAGGCCATTTACTGGTGTCAGGGCCCGGCCATCTGAGTGTAATATATGTTAAGACGGGTAAGAACAATAGATATGTAGCAGCTTCATATTATCACCATTGAATGATGTGTTGTTTACCCACTCTCGTCCCCTCAGGCCCAAACAACACCTGCCTCTTTGCTTCACTGTCGTGCTAACAGGAAGAGACAGGCGGGGTAATAACTCAGCTATCTGGGAAATGAGCACTCACTGATTCCTGCATTACCGCAATATAATAAACTCCCGATATAAAAACTGCATCGTAAATGTTGAGTATAACAAGCAAGAAATGAGGGGTGCAGCCGCATCACCCTTTATTTAGCCCGTGTCGTACTTAATGTGCAAAACGAAACTTGCTGTTTTCACTGCGTCCCGGTACATGCTCACAAAAATGTGGGATTTTCTTTCATTCTAGTCGAAATAGAAAACAGTCGCCGACACGTCTCATCATTATCCCACGAACGCTTGATACAGGATGACATTTCTTTTCTTTTTTTTTCCATCACAGGGAAAACAAACGATAACCAAAAAACACAAAGTGTGTCGTCTTAGAGAGCGCGTGGCGGGTCACTGTTTTCCATTTATTTTCTTCCTCAACCGTGACGTCCTGGATCTGCGTTACAATATTTCATGTTGCTGCTTTGATACATGATGTGCGTTTTGCCATATGACGGAATGTAGGAATGTTTGGCTTTTTTTTTTTTTAATGTTACATGCACACGTGGGTTTTCTCTTTGCAGATGAAAGGAACAACCTGATTTGGTTTTCTGTGCTAACCCCGGTCATTTTGTCCTGATGCAGCCTTTCACACCAACGGGAATAAAAAAGGCCCCACGTGCTGACCAACATGAAAATGGCTTTGAGTGTTTTATGTGCATTGTTATCTACGTAAAAAGACACACACACACACGCAGTCAGTTTCATCCTTGAAGTCCTTTAAGTGCACATGCCTGCTGCTGTTTTGTTCAGAAAGTGCGCAGGTTCAGTGAAGACACAGCTACGACGCAAAGCGGAACGACAGCAGAAAGAAAGCTGAGGTAACATTTCGCCCTGGTCGACACCACTACCACGCTGATGTGGACATGTTTGTTTAGCATAACTCGGTTGTCCATCTGTCCGTCCCTCCGTCCGTCCTCTCAGCAGTCAGACCTCTGACACCATGCTCCTGACAGGCAGGTGTAAATCGAGGCTGTGGTGGCAGAAGCGGTTCACCGCCGACCAGCTGGCCTTCTGCTTAACGAAGAGACGCAGCTTGTCTCGGAAGGTTTCTCCTAGAAAGCTGTAGATAATGGGGTTGAGGCAGCTGTTGGAGAAGGCTGCCAGGTTAACAATGTGGCCCGTGAGCGGGTAGTCGTGCCACAGGGTGGTAGCAGTCCTCTGCGAAGGGTCAGCTGTGCCCTGCAGCAGCTGGATGCTGATGAAGACGTTCTCTGGTAGCCAGCAGATGAAGAACACCAGGACCGCCACCACGATCATGCGCAGGGCCTTCTGCCGCCGTGGCCACAGTCCACGGTGCTTCTGGGCCTTCATGAGGATGCGTCCAATCAGAGAGTAGCACATACCAATGATGGAGAAGGGCACCAAAAAGCCAATCGTTACCTCCAGCCACTGGATCTCAAAGACGTTGGCGAAGCAGAAGTGCACCTCACCCCTGTGCTGGGTCTGAACAATGGTGAAGGGCAGAAGGGTGGCCAGGATGGACGCCATCCAGATGAGGCCGCAGCTGAGCTTGGCGTGCTGCATAGTCCTCAGGGAGCTGCTGCTCATGGAGCTGGCCAAGGCTACGTATCTGTCGAAGCTCATCCAGGTGAGGAAGAAGATGCTGCTGTACATGTTGACCTGCAGGAAAAGGGACATAAAGGTGCAGAGGACGGCGTAGTCGTAATACTTCTCGTTCAGGTTGAAGACCTCGATGAGGGAGTCGGCCACCAGGATGAGGTCCGCCACAGCCAGGTTCACAAAGTAAAGGTCGGGGATGGTCATCTTCTCCCGGTGGTTCAGGTTCACCACCAGGATCAGGATGTTACCGATAAATCCGATGGGGAAGAGGAGGATGGTGTACAGGCAGGAGAGGAAGAGGCCGACTGTGTACGATTGGTATTTGTCCGAGTTTTCAATCACATCGGTGGCGTTGAAGTCGTACGAGGAGTTCGTCTGCTCTGTCCTGTTCATGTATATCCAGACCAAAGACGTTGCCTTCACTTCCATGCTGCCTGTGGTCGAACTGTCTTGAATCCCAGGCCACAGGTACGGCGACCGTAGCTGCTACATCATCAGACCATGTCGATTCCCACTGGTGTCTCTGGAGGGGGTAAATCATCGATGCTGCGTCTGCATGCTGACACAGGTCAGGGGAGGCGAGCGGAAAAGTTATGGCTCGTTTGACCCCATGTCGCCATCGAGGTTCGTCTAGCGACAGCCACGGGGGAGAAGTCATGAAAAAGCCTCCATGTCTTAAAAAAATAAGACTTTTTAATCTCACATCTTCCACACGCCCGAGTCGTTGACCCGGGATTAAGGGGTGTTTTTCTTCCTCCTTCTCGGGATCATCTGCTTCGAGTGCTGCTTTTGTCTTTTCCAGTCCATGTGCATCTTTATTCAGCGAACATCCAGCCTCGTTACTGCGCCGACACCTGACCTGTGGAGAGCCGAGAGAAAAATCATCACGCAAGAGAATCAGCCGTAAAACTTCTTTTTTGATTTTTCGCTCTGCGTGGTTAGAATGGGAATAAATGAGAAGCGTAACATTTGTTTCATATTGATAGAAATCTAAGAAAAAGTAGGAAACGGATCCGTGTCTTTGTTCGGGGGTTTAACTGGATGGTGGGTAAACACATTAACATTCAGGCTTCACACTTAAACAGATGCATTGAAATCCTCAGCCACTCTGAGCTCACTCCAACCGGAATGATGACTATTAACCGCGGGAGACGAAAAAAATACAAAAATATATAAAAAAAAACATTCGACATTAGAATGAATCAGCCGTAAAACTTCATTTTTTGATTTTTCGCTCTGCGTGTTAGAATGGGAATAAATGAGAAGCGTAACATTTGTTTCATATTGATAGAAATCTAAGAAAAAGTAGGAAACGGATCCGTGTCTTTGTTCGGGGGTTTAACTGGATGGTGGGTAAACACATTAACATTCAGGCTTCACACTTAAACAGATGCATTGAAATCCTCAGCCACTCTGAGCTCACTCCAACCGGAATGATGACTATTAACCGCGGGAGACGAAAAAAATACAAAAATATATAAAAAAAAACATTCGACATTAGAATTTAAAGATCAACTATATGTGAAACTCTCCTTATATATATATATATATATATATATATATGTATGTATGTATGTATGTATGTATGTATGTATGTATGTATGTATGTATGTATGTATGTATGTATGTCTATATATATATATATATATTTTTTTTTTTTCACGTCAGGCTTTTCCATTATTAAGTGCCCTCTTCCGTGACGTTGACCATGGTGAGGCCCAAAATCCCACACCGTCCTCGGTGATAGAAACACTGAGTTTTGTTTAGCACACGTTTACAGACCTTTGGGTTTTTTACTCCGACCGGAGTTAACAATTTGCAGCATTAATGCATCCTCACTGCCAGCGGTCCTCACAGCAGCGGCCCAGCACATGTACATAACGCGCATACACATGTGGGTGAAACCAGGCCGGACACAGCATAGAGATTTTCACAGATTGTGAAAACCTACTGCGACATCAGACAAACAATACAAAATATGGAAATACTATAAATCCTGATCTCTACTTATCTTTATTTATTCATCAAAGATTTATTGAAACCATTATCCTCTTATTATCCCAGTAGACAAATGCTGGTCCAGAGCTACACTTTTCTAATACTCAAGTGACATTCTAGAACATTTTTTTCTTTTTGAAGTTAAAAACAAAACAAAACAAAAAGAATCTCAGTGTTGTGATAAGATCTGAACACACTCACTGAGAAACGACAAGCAGCCAGGATCCAGGGATGTAAAGGATCAGGACAAAGAATTGGTAGATGACATGATGTATAAACAACAGGCATCAGAAGACAAGAGAAAGCCCTATTAGTTATTTACTGTAAAATCATACACTTGACTTATTGTATTAGCCAGAATGTTACTGTGACGTGTCCTTGTTCTTAAGACAATAAAACCACATAAAGCACAAAGTCACAACCGTAACACAACTATCAAACCCGAGAATGAAAAGCAACACTTACTTGATAAAACGTGGGATTTGTTGCTGCTTCATACTTGTCCGGATCGGAAGTCTGAGAGCCAGTGGTCTGTGAGTCCCATGTCCAGGCTTCTCGTCTGCACCACCTGCTGTTTGGCCCAACCCTGTGAGGACGAGCCGAGGAGGGCGGGAGACACACAGAGGCGAGGGGTGATCCGTCACCCGAGGACTGTCGCCGTGCTTCATCCAGTCCCATCTCCTCTCCTCCACTCGCTTTGTCATTACTGTGCACGTCTTCCTTTGATTCCACTGGGCATCTCAACCATTCCTGGATAATTGGTTAATTGTTAACACAAAGGAAGAGCTAGAAGTACAGTGCGACCAGGGTGCGTCGCTATGGAAACCGCTTTTTGTGCAGTATTTGTTCACCTGGGTTGCGTAGCTTCTCGAGAACAAAGTAAACGGCGCTTCCGTCCGTGCATTTGAGAAACAGTTTTCCCGCTGATCTGTATTGATTACAGTGACAGGCGCGGGCGGTCGCTTATTTACTACAATTAAATTCAGACAAGGCTCAGAAAACTCTGAGCCTTCAGTCTCAATAAGACGGAAACAGAACAGACCCTTTGCTCCTGGACGACGTAACAACAACGTAATCTGAACTAATCGATGAGTCCAAACTGTGACTATGGAGACCGATTTGACGTTGTGTTTTAATCCTCACATAAAATTAGATCCGTGCTCCACGTGAGGCCTGTGAGGTTGTGCCACGAGTGGGAAGGTCCAGATGGGAGCCGGGGGTCAAGGCCAAGGCTGGAGCTCTGCCTGGAGGGACGCTGCTACAACATCAGGACCTTGAATGCATCATGGGCGACATGTCTATGTCTAATGCAGCACGGGGCATTAACTTCTCATGCAGAGTGATTCACTGACAGAATCAAATAGTTTAGGTGTTTAAAACTCGAGGCGGCGTCTGACAGGTCGAGCGCGGATTCACCTTGGAGAGGCAGGGGGCTTCCTGCTGATTCGGGAAGTTGGTAAGTGAAGCAGCAGGGATGGAGCAGGTGGGGTCAGTACGGCAGCTGGGTTCCCTGCTGGCAGGAACTCGGTACTGTATCAGACATGACCAGAGAGGAGGACGGCTCCTGTGGGTTAGAAAGAGGAGATTCTGGTCATGGTGGAAAGTCAGGTCAACAGGTCGTGTTGACACACACACACACACACACACACACACACACACACACACACACACACACACACACACAGGGAAGTGGGGATGTCAGATCTGTGAATGGGTGAAAATGTCTAAGAGTGATGGAAAATTAATAAGCAATTAATAATGAGAATAATCATATTGATCCTGACTGAAACCACTTTTTTTGCAGTAACTCGGTACATGCTACATAACCCTCCCTACACACACACACACACACACACACACAAATGGCCTGAAGTGAGAGTTTGACGAGTTGCTGCAAAATCATTTGTAGATACTGGTTGTTGTATTTTCTGTCCTTTTTGTAACTTTATTTTTTTTTTTTGCCCTTTGATGACCTGAATTTCCATATCAGCCACTTCCTCTGCGAAACCCCTGTAACTGTTGAGAGAGGGGCTGCACTCCCTGCTCATGTCCACTGGGTGGCCCACTGACACAAACACGGAATAATGTTTTGCAGGATGAGGGAGATGTGACGTCACAGCAGAAGCTGTGGTCTGACCCACAGTCAGTGTCATGACTGATGTGGCTGTGGTGAACGTTCATGCATGAACAGGTGAGAGGTGAAAACACTCAGCTGAAGGAACATAATTGAATTATACACTGAGAATCCAGCTGTTGCATCGGTCCTGGTTTGTTTTTATGATGAACCATGAAATCCTACCATAACTGTAAAAATATATTATTATGTAATATCTTCATTAAAAAAAAAAGGAGGCGGTTTCCCATAACAGAGGAGAACAACGGCCTCTCATCCAGTCACATCTAACGAACAACAACGACAACATTACCAGTGTTATTAATGGGAAGTTGTTGGGTTTAACAGCTTGTGGTTGGGGGGGAGTGAAAGTGGGAGGTCTAATAGGGGGGAGGGTACATCACCCTCATCTGCCTCCACTTACCGGTCTGATGTTCTCCTGGCTCCGTCCCACATCTCCCACAGCCACAACCACAACTTCTGGATGGAACATCCTGCACAGTCCAGCTCCTCCGCACCGCTTCCAGGGCCACGTTTGATATTTAGCTGATGCTGGGATTTTGTTGTTCTTTTTTTTTTTTGTATTTATTTTTAATTTCTCTGCTCTCCCATGTGAAGAGGAAAACCCAAGGGCAGTGGGGGAGGAAAGGTGGATTGTTTTCCTTCTATCTGCCCTTGTCCACTTCCTCCGAGCTGAAGTGACATTCAGGGTGAAGGATGGAGACGCCCTCCTGAAGGGCGGCGCTCCACTCTGTGGGATTCATTATGGTGGGAGCTGTCAAATATATGAATACATACATCTTCCACATACAGTGAACAGCAATTAGTTTAAACACATTGAATTACATTCACTGTATGTTTTTTAAAAATATATATATAAATTAAAAAATTCTGTCACGTCATCACTTTTGCTGCCCAGCTTGAGCCACAGCCAGAAGAACTGTGGTGGTCCGCTGCTGTGTGTGAAACCTGGTTGACAGCCAGATTAAACATTTAAAGCCACAAGCCAACTGTTCTGACTACATAGGTGGTCTGATGCTCGGTGCTGTGTGTGTGTGTGTGTGTGTGTGTGACTGGATCTGACCCTCATACTTTTGGTCTGGCTGAAGCTCTGAAGCAGAAAAACACATTAGGGCTAATGTAACACATTACAATCTGTGCAGTGTCAGCGGACGCCTGTTCCCTGACAGACGTGTGCGCGGTTAAAAGCTTTTTTCCTGCTTCCCTGTTTGACTTGATGCAACCTGAGGGGAAAGAAACAGTGTGAAACATCTCCGTTGGCACACAGCTCAGTTTGAGTTTGAGTTTTGTTGCATAAATTAATATTAATTGGTTTATTGAGGGAGTGTATGGGATATATGCCATGAGCCGTTTAGGTTAGCTTAGCATAGCACAAAGCCTGGAAAAGGAAACTGCTAGTCGGATTCTAGGGTCTCTGGTTGTTGCCTAGCAACCATCATCCCTCCCTCTTGGACATAAACCTCTAAATGAACTTTTTTTAAAAAACTTTTTTTGTCTTCTGGATGAAACAAACAATATCTAACACGTTAACTGGTTATTTTTCAAGATGTTCAAGAGGTCATGCACAAACTGAAGGTCAAAGGTTCTTCTCAGAGATAAGCACCAGCCAATGACAGCTGGGAGACTGAGTGGTGAGATGTAGGGGAAGGAAGTTACACAGTTTCCTGTTCACTCATACTGACAAATCTGAAATATAACCAGCTTTTTTTTTACTGGGGTAAAAAAAAAGCCTAAAGTTAAACTCCTCAAGCCTCCACTCCATCTGACTGTTTTCACACTTTGTTATCACATTGTCACATGACACATTCGTATCACAACAATATTCAGTATAGCCACAACAGGAGCTGAAAAACACGGTGCACTCACGTCTTACTTCCATGCACCTGCAGCCTTGTTGCGCTTGTGTGAAGAGGGATGCAGAGCTGTGTTCGTTAGGGCCTCCCCTTGATCCACTGTGGAAAGAAAATCTGCCCAGATGAATAATTATGATCACCTTCCTATTCTTTAAACTGTGGGAGGAAGCTGTGGTTCTGAAAGCCCCATGCACACACAGCGAGAACATGCAAACTGCACTCAGAAACACCCCACTGGGCCGGGATTCGAACCCAGAACCTTCTTGCTAACTACTGCATTGATAAAAACAAACAAACAAACAAACAAAAAACACATAAATAAAGATGAACGACCACAGAGTGATCGATGCAGCTCGTGGTTTGTGTTGTGCCTGCTTGAACCAGCACAACCCTCCAGAAACCCTGGTCCTCCGAGAGGGAAACGGCAACCATGACAACCATGTTCAATTCACTCTATTATCATATCACTTCCAGATGTAGTCCATGTAATCCAGACCCCCCCCTGCTGGACCGACTATGCGTCGTTGCAGTCGCAGGATCTGTGTGTCAGAAATAAAACAGTGGTTATGGGACTTCAGCTCATTGAGCTTTATCTCGTCACATTGTGAAATGAGTTTTTCCTGTTTGAACCATCATCTCCCTCCTGCTTGATCCCCCCCCCCCCCCATCAGGGAAGCTGATGGGTTATCAGATGTAGCCTACGCCACATTCACAACATTCTTTGCATTGTGAGTGGCAGTGGCGTTGGAACTGTCAGACCACAGGAGACAAAACAATTCCCAGAATGCATGAAACGCTGCCATTACCCCCCCCCCCACACACACACACACAAACACACACACTCACATGCAATCTGCTGCTCACAGCTGATTACAGACCGATCCGACCATGTTTTTATAGATACGTGACTTATCACTGAAAGATAAACATTTAAACCAAAACATTAAGAAGTAAGACAATGATTGTTACTTATTATTATATCATTATCGTTATTGTTAATTATTGGGCGAGGTACAAAGACCTTGTCCCAGTCTTGTGTTTGTACGGTTTGCCGAGACAAGAAGGGACAGCAACATCCGCGTTAGTTAAGTGTTTAATCAGTCTTTGACTCAGTTGACAGTTGATTACTTACAGAATCTAAATATATCTCTGGGAAAAATAACACTGCAGGTTCTTCTTTCAATCGAAACGAGCACAGAGTCTCCATGTAAAACCTCTCGCATACAATATATACACATCACATTTACACTCGCATATACACAAGTCACAAAAGCGTCACATCTGAGAGCGGGTTCATATGGACCTGTGAGGTTTTGGCGTTCGGCAGCTAAAAATGCGTCTGCATACATTCGAAACCCGAGACCTTTGAGGGAGGTTTTTTTTTTTGTTTTCCTTAACACTCGGGCTGTTTCAGCAATCGGACTGAACTCTGTGATTAGCGCTCAGACTTCTGTGCAGTGATGGGAGAGTGTGGCCTCTGTGGAATAACAAACCAGACCCAGACAGACAGTGCACTCGTCAAGAGTCGGGCGCGATCCGGAACCTTCTTTGATCAGGCTCTAGGTGCCGTGTGCGAATATCGTGCAGTCAGTCAATTTGTGGCGAGTGCTAATTATTACCTCTGTCAGAGAGCAGGAGATTTCAAAAGCGCTGTAACAGGCTTCAGTGAAATTCGGTGAAAAGCTGCAACATGCACTAAACTGCAACCAAATTAGCTTCAGGGTGGTGCTGCAGCAACGTGGCATTTAAATGCTCCTAAATTTAATTTAGTTTAATCTCGAAAAAAATAAAAAAAAGTCGTCAAGATTGTCACTCACTTTCTGTTGCATGCTTCTAATTGGATGTGTGTTTTTTAATGACATTAAGGTAAAACTACCTTTAGTTTTATCAAGTTTATCTGCATAAAAAAAACAAACAGAAAACAATGGAATCATGTTTAAGTGTCTTTAACACTGCACCACCTCAACTGTTTGAACCTGAGCGAAACGAAAACATTGGGACTTTGTTCAAATAATGATTAACGGTGTCACATTAGGCCTTTTATTCTTTTTTTTAAAATTAGGCCAGTAGATAATGTAAACCCAGACTTAGCTGCAAATTAACACTTTACTTCCGACTGACTGACTGCAAATACACATAACACACGGTGGGACTTTGCTGCTGAGAGTAAACGGCTGTGAACAGTATGTTGATATTATGTCGTAATATTCATAATAACTCTATATGACACCGTTTAATTAACTGTCTATGCAGTTAATTCATTAATTACACTCTCTTGACAGTCAAACGCAGAAACAGTTGTTTATATATTATTATAGCTGTGTAACGATGATCGTTTATTGTTGTGGGATTCAACTGTTTAACGTCTCTCCACCCTGTCGGCGCGTGTGTTCACAGAATGACAAAACTAAACTGAACCGATGCGGCGTTGCACGCGCCTCACGCGTGCATGGATTGGCGCCGACTTCACTCCTTCTCTTTCGGCGCTGGCGAGAAAACAAAGCAGCTTGGCAGACCAGAGCAGCATCACAGTTCAAACTGTACGTCTGGATCAAACACACGGTTCGCAGGTGCTCTGGCATCTGACGCGTTCATACTTGAGTGAAGGCTTTTGACGGTGCATCTGGTATCTACATATCTCCACCACCCAAACGAAACCTCCCGACCAATCGCACGCGGACATGCGATTAATGAAAAGTACATTCCACCACTCTCAGGGGTCAGTGACCCCCGTCCCGTGGACTTCTCTGACCCCACGTGAGGCTCAGCGCCGCGGCGGATCGCGCACTGAGCTGTGGTTCTGAAATGATTAGCGTTAACGCGTGATGTGATTTCAGCAGACATCACGACGAGGTAAACCGGTTATGTCCGAACCCTGAATACAAGCTTCATATCAGCCGCCTGTGTGGTTCTGAGCCACTTCAAAGTGGTGTGGATGAGTAAACTGTGTTTTTGACGTGTGCAGGAATAATCTCTGCGTGTGTGTGGGTAAAAAAACCCGCCGAGCTCGGCGTGTTGAAATGAAATGAGAACATCTCTTCCCACCAGCGCCCTCTCATAGCTACAGGGTCGTACTGGCATCGATACAGTACGAGTATTAACTCTGACAATGAGAAATGACTCAGCACATTTTAAGTCCAAGGAAAATCCAGCAAGTGATCGAGGCCTCTGGCTTCAGGGAAGTAAACACACACACACACACACACACACACTAGTGTTGCTGTGCAGTGTCGACACACAACCGGTTCATTACTGTGGCGGGTTGCTGATACACCCGCCGCCATCCATCAATGCAGCTTAGCTGAGTTTTTTTTTCTCTTCTTTTTTTCTGTGTAATTAAAATAGCGTGGCTTAGCTTGATAATTAAAGTTTATAGCTTACTGGTTCTGCACTGAAGGGGAAAAAAAAACACAACAACAACAAGAGTTTAAAAATAAATTCCGTCCGGTCAGCACAAAACAACAGCGCCCCAGTGTGAAGGTGAGTGTGATTGGGAATCCCTCGCCAACACGATGCCGTGTCAGCGGTATCAGCTGATTGTGCCAAATTTACCGCCCTGAAGCCAGAAGCCCCGAGCGCGTTAGTGGAGCTTCGGCCTGTGAAGAACAGCACTTAGTGGTTTTCGCTGGGTTTGTCCTGTTGGGTGTGAGATGGCTAGGCCATGAGCTGGATGCTGGGAACGGCGGGACGTGAGGGGTCATTGCTGATCTTCCAGTGGGTGATCTCACGTCACCACTTGCTGCACTGTCGAGCGCTCACGAGGGCAGGACCGCTCTCCGCAGTGCAGCCTCCTGAGCAGCCGCTGAAGCTTGCTGGAGAAGTTCTTGTTCATCTGCCTGTACATGAGAGGCATGGCGAAGCTGCTGGAGAAGGCCAGCAGCTTCGACACACACCTCAAGAAGTAATAGGTGGGCAAGTAATGTGCACTGGTGACGTACCCCGGTGCGCCGGCCACAGTGTGTACCAACAGGGTCATGTAATACGGCGTCCACAGTACAAACTGCACACAGACCGAGGCGAGCAGCAGTCTGTGGATGGAAGGGTCCAAGCGAGCCGAGTCCTGGTCCAGAGGGGTGGACTCCTTTCTGATGCGCAAAATGAGCACAAAGGCATAAAGAACGGCCACCGCCGGCACCACGTAGCCAATGAACATCATGATGGCGTCCGCCGCCTCCTTGTTCTGCATCTTCGAGCACTCGACCATCTTCGTGGAGATGTGGTTGCACACGTAAAAGAGCAGGGAGGAGAAGCTGGTGAGCACGGCGCCGCCCCAGATGAAGCCGCACACGTGCTTGGTGTTGTACACGCTGGACATGTAGGTGCGAGGCAGCGCGCGCTCGATGTAGTAGTCCAGGCTGAGCAGCGTGGTGGAATACATGATGACCAGGGAGGAGATGTTGAAGAGGATGAGCAGGGTGATGTAGACCTCGTTGCTGTATTCCCACGCGTGCCAGCGGGTGAAGGTGGAGCTCAGCAGCTCCACGGGCGCCACCAGGTTAAGCACCAGGCCCGCGATGGCCATGTTGACGAAGTAGACGTCCGGCATGGTCATGGACACCTTGTTGGAGAGGTTGACCACGACCAGCAGCACATTGTAGCACAGCCCCAGCGGGAAGCACACCAGGAGGTAGATGAGGGAGAAGACGGAGAGGATGAGGCCCAGGTCCTGGCAGAGGCGGAGGTCCACGCTGGTGTCCGTCTCATTGGAAACCATGCAGATCCACATCGCTGGGCTCTGACGCAGCTCAAGCACATTCAACAGGTTGACTGCAGACAGACAGACAGACAGACAGAGAGGTGGAGAGAGACAGGACTCAGTCAGTGCACTGCTGGACAATGATGACAACATCTCTTTATCACAATAATTAGAAATCTCAAAAATCTCATTTCCATGTGGACACGTGTATGATGTGTGATATATGTACACGCGCATGTGTGTGTGCAGACAAAGCGATCATGCCCTGGGTCACACTGGACGCCAGCGCCGCCCTCCTGGTCGGCACGTGTCCGAGCAGCCGGATGAGGAGTGACACCGGGTCAAGCATTCGCACCTTCTGTTCGGGTCCCTGCCAAGTTGACTTGGCCGTTGGGGGCAGGTCACATGATGACGGCAGGATTTATAAGAGTGAAACGTGAAGCAGGGCTCTGGCCGAGGGTCAACGGGGCTCAGTCAAAGGGGTCGGAGTTCAGGGCAAGGTCAAAGAAAACGACCCGGTGCCCGTCAGGAGCCTGCGTGCATCAGGGCCGATGGGGGCTGCAAAGTTTCAAAGCAGTTATGTAACGCTGCCTTTGCATTATTAACTCAGGTGGTGTCAGATAAGAACGACAAGGTCACACAAGGTCACCGTGTTTTATTTCCCTCAAGGGTAATTACGACTTTTTCCTCGTTTCGACTTCCTTTAAAGTGCATGAAATCAGTGAGTCACTTCAGAGCCGAGCAGAAAGTAAGATTCGTACGAAAAAGGGGGACGTGCCGCAGTTTTCTGGAAAAGCCTCCCGCCAAAAACAAAACTCCCTGGAATAGTGAGGGGAGTTTTGTTTTCGGGAGGCTGAGTAACGATGCCAGTAAAAGGGGAAACATTCCTCCGTTTCACTTACGTAACGCCACTACAGAGGGGCTGTTCTGGCCTGAAGCCTCAGACACAGACGCACACAGACACAGACACACACACAAGGTCTCGGCCCCTCCTCCGTGCATCTCCCATTGGCTGCAGCGAGACTATAGCGGCTCAGAGCCGGAGCGGAACGGGATCAGGGGGACGGACGTGTCGAGTTACTCTTGAAGAAAAGGAAACTGATCGGCTCTTTGTAAACGCGGTTCTCTGACTCGCCGACTAAAGCGCACACTCAGGTTCGGGGGCCTCGCCGACAGTTTGTGTTCTGTCTTCTGATTGTGTTCGCTCCTCCAACAGCGTGTCATCACCGGAAGAGAAAACGACTTTGCCGATTGTGATGGAGAGGTCACTGTGTGGCGGTTTGGTTTGAGCCCGTCCATTAGCACCTGCTGCACGCACGCACGCACACACACATTCATTATCACACTGCAGCTTCCTGCGACTGAAGGGTTCCTCATACATCTGCACATAAAGCTGTTAAATCACTGTGTTTCCACACCCATCTTTGCGTGGAGCGGATCCACAGTCTTCAGATCATTTGCACCACTACCACTTCCTGTTTCTTGGCTGAATCAGTTCCTGTTTTCGGTGCTATTGTGCATCTGACACACGGAATGCGTGTCTGGTACCAGACCTTGACGATAATAGTAAAAAAAAAAGAAAAGAAAAAAAGAAAGGCACAGACGAGAAACATTGTGGCCTTGTACGGCGAGTTAACGGTTCACAGAGACGACAGACATCTTATTGTTTTCCTTTATTTACCGAGTGCGAGTGAGATAAATGAGATATAAGCTGCCACTTCCTCCTCCCGTTCCATCAGCGCGGCGCAGATGAACTAATAAGGTCACAGCCGCCGACATCGCCATATTAGAAATCCGGTTTTCCGCGTTAACACCACTGGCTGTAAACTGGCTCAGTTCAGTGTGTGTTGGGAACGTCGTTGCACATTTTACCGGCAGCCTGTGATAATGAAATCTCTAGTTTTCCACTCAGCTGAGGGGAAAAATAGAAAGGGGTGGGGGGTGTCTGTTGCTCCTGGCTGCGAGGCCTCACACACTCGTCCTGTTAATTCAACTTAACGAGGACGTCTTCGGTTTGAAAACATCCCAGTCAAAGTCCGTGAAGGCGACAGGTGGAGGGGACGCCGCGGGGCCGGCGAGACGCTCAGCGGCTCCTTGTTAACGCGAACAACGTGATGAAGAAGAAGTGCGTTATCTTTTCCACAGAGGTCACACGTGTCTATTGTCGTCAGTATCCAGAAGATAACGGAACCAGAAGATAAAGATGGCTGCTTCCCATTAAGGAGCAGTACGTAAAAACATGAAATGATTCCATGCGCGTTTCTTGATATGATATGTTTTGTTTTTTTTTTTGTCGTCCCTGTAACTTTTGGATCACACTGACTTTCCACCTTAACAGCCTACATCAGCATATTTTACGCACACCTCCTTTTCACCATGAAAAATTCACCTCGTCTCAACCCCGTCTGAACTTTTTGCACCGTTTGACGTCAGATGCAGTTAAGCTGAATATTCCCGGGGGGGGGGTGTCAGACACCATCCCATCAGAGCGACGCCCACAACACGCCTGACGTCTGAGCGCTCTGAGCACGGCCAGATCTCGCGGGCTGATGGGAGTTGTGTGACATACCAGGCCCACACCCCTCATATATCCTTACTGGAATTTACAGGCCCTTCTCAGAAAGCACTGAGTGATGTCACATGATTCGCTGCTCGTGTCTGCAGCCGTGTGCAGCGGAGGCACAACAGGAAGCTAATCAGATCACTCTCTCTGAGGTGAAGTAGAACGGTGATAATGTAACATTTGTTTCCAACAGTTCATTCAAACCAACCCACGACGACAACACTTGAGTAGGCTTAAGCATTAAATGGCAACAATGTAAACCATTAAGGAGTTAACGCCCACTAAGCTGCCAACTATTCCCACAAAGCAGAACGTCAACAAAGAGCATTAAGGAGGGATCTGGCTTCAGGTGAAGACTAATGCATCGCATTTTTCTAATTACAATGGCAACGCTCTCGGAGGTTATGAAAATACTTGTTGTCAACTCAATTACTGCGGAGACGTTTGAACAAAATAGCTGCGATACAGGAAGAAAACTCACTGTGGACTCAATGCAAATAGCAGATGTTATTGGTATACTATTCCTCTTTTACCTTGAATGTTTCAAAACAGAAAAAAAGTCCAAAACGCTGTAACGATATAATCCCCGGATATCTGCACAGGGGGGTGGGGGTGGGGGGTCACTCAGGGGTCGAGCAGGGGTCAGTGTCAGTCTCGACAGCCTCCTCGTCTCTCCTTTCCGGCACCACGCTGAACTGTCACCAGCATCAACAGAGTCAGAGTTCAACGGTCAGCACAAAGCAGGCTTACAGTCACTAAGCACACACACCCTTGTCCTCTCCGGTCACATGGACGGAGCTGACAGCCAAGTGCAGCAGCCAGAGCCGGGACACGTTTCGTCGGGTCAGACTTATCCCAGCACTTAAATAGCATTCGCTCAGCTCTGCGGTGAATATGTAACACTGTCAGGTGGCTGCGCTGTCATGTACCACCATGTTGTCATCGCCATTACACGCGCCGCCGCTATTCATACGTCATCTGTACCTGACACAATCTACACATGAACTATATATATGTGTGTGTGTATGTACACACACACAAACACACATATGCTTTATGAAATAGTGATTAACTTACACCATTGACACAAATCAGGAATTTGTGGTCTGGAATGCAACATGTCAGTGCATTTACTGATCCAGTGAATCAGACTCAATTCATTAAGTTGTGTTAACAGTTGTAAACATCACATGTGTGTGAATAAACAAACTCACTGTGGCAGCCCATGGATGTGGGTCAGTGAAAACAGGCTATTATTCACATAAAGACATAGAAACTATTTCAGACGGAGGAACGTTTTTATTATTATGACTATAATTATTATTATTATTATTATTATTATATTGTTGAGAAACACTTTGTCGCTTCCTAACACGTCACTGATCGTTGTTATCATTATTATTATTATAGTGATTATTAATGATGATAATAAGAATCTTTATTACTAATAATCATATTCTCGTTGTTGTTGTTGTTGTTGTTGTTGTAGCAGACACTGGGTGTGTGTGTGTGTGTGTGTGTGTGTGTATCACGGCTTCATCTACGGGGCTTTTGCTGTCACAGATCCGCTCTCGGAGCCACCGTCAGCGGGGACGATGCCACCTCTCAGCCCGCTGCGAAGCCCCACGCCCGCCGCAAACCCTTTGCGCCTTTGTGTGCAGAAGCGGTGCAGAGAGAGCGGAACTCACCAGGGAGGTTTGCGTCGGGCTCGGCGTCAGACCTACGGAGGCATCGGGTTCGGCTGCGGCGTCTCCAGCGTCATTTCTCGGGCGTCGCGTCGGACCGACGCGCGCGCCACAACTTCACAAACAAAAACAAAACAAAACAAAAAAAAAAGTCGGCACGCGCTTCTGCGTCCGTCGCGTGAAGCGTCGACGCGTCGGAACTTCGAGGCTCCGCGCGCTCGGCTCGCTTCGGACCTGCGTCTGCCAACTTTCCGGACGAGGCTTGTTCTGGTGAAAGGGGCCGAGCCCTGCACACTTACTACTGCTGGAGCCCGCAGTGTGTACACACGTGACCCTCCCCCACCGCGGCCGACAGGACCCGGATGACCGCTCCTCTGCTGTGGTTGGACAGAGGGAGGGGGGGGGTGGGGTCCGAGGGGAGGCCCCCCCCTTTCCTACACACACACACACACACATCCACTAGCAGTCTTAGTCATTGGCATGATGAACTCTATAAACCCTGATCCTAACTCTGACCCTAAACCTGACCCCAACTCCAAAACAACAACAAAGTCTACAACCTCCACCTGTTTGTTACCTTATTCTATGAGGCCCTTCTTTTTTTTTCACACAAACTTGTGAAGACAAACATTGAGGTAATGTGTCCTGAGGGCACACAAACCTAAACACAACCCTAAAACGAGTCTTAAAGTCTATTCTCGAAACTGGATAGAACCAAACACACACACACATACATTCTACGTAACCCGTTATCTCTGTTATTTCCATAGGGGGCAGTATTCTTTGTTCGAACTGCTTATCAGGAGTTACTTATCACAGCGTCCCTGCAGTGTGGCAGGTCATATCAGGTAAATTACAAACCATTTCAGCTTTAACACCAACTTTAACCCTTCATTTCTGGTTCAAGCATTGGAATGAACAACAATATGAATACCGCCATTTTTATTTTCTTTAATGGCTTAAGAAAAAAAAACAACGTCTCCTTTGCTGTAGAGTCATTTCTGGGAGCGCAGTATTTTGTGGCAGGTTTACTAGCACTGGGGCCCCCGGGTTGTATTTCATTGTCTCACCTGAGACACCGGCCCCCCCTGCAAAAACAAACCCCTGGTTTTTAACGCAGGGCTGTTTAGCCTCAACTGATTGTGACACAGGGGAAACGGCAATCTGCAACAACAACAGCGCACTTCTGGATGAGACCTCATTTGCCTAATTCGAGACATGAGTGACAAATCCCCAGGTGTCGCCGTGCTCGCCGAGCGCAACGTTCTCCGCCATCTTCTCCACTCGCTTATTCATAGCTGTGCGTCCACGTTTGCAGAACACAAATCAGCCAGACAACAACTTATTAACGAATACAGATTACGACGGTCAGTGAATCCTCCACAGTTTATTACAGACAGTGATGCCATGATCCTGACATTGATAAGCGTGAAGCAGAAGATCCAAAATATTAATAATATATTGTTCTTGTTTGAACAAAAGTTCAGTTCATTGTGGACTGTGATGATGGGGGATGAGCCAAGCTGCTGGATAAACCAAATTATTTGAATAAGGGGAAATGACGAAATACTAAAAACTAATTACATTAGTTATATCTATATATCTATATATATCTACATATCTATATCAGTTGTAGTTTACTGGTTTTAATACGTGCTGATGATTCATAGTGAAATACCAAGAGTAAATGTGACGTTCACTTTCACCAGAAACCTATAAACCCACAACCAGTCATTTCTCACTTTCCTGTTCAGCCCCTGAGGTGAAGGGAGAAGTCAAAGGAAACTGAGAGATATTTTGAATGAGCCGCATCAAAACAAAAGTGTGATTTGTGAAGAAGAAACGCTGACACTGTCTTTTATATACGAGTTACCACACACCTCGTTTGGTCTCACAGGCTCTGATGTCAGATTCATCCTCAGTCTGAGGCGTCAGTAAAGTCTGAATGGCATTCCTGAAAAGTACACTTGTTTTTCCAAAGTAAGAAAAAAAAGGAAAACTTCAGAAAAGAAACATCAGAGTCGGAACAGTGTGAATTTTAGGAGCTTCACCGCTTTGTTAGACCTTCAGCGGTTCCTCTGCGCAGAAAAGGCCCGGACAGATAATGAAATATGCGCAGGTGCAAAGTGGCGACCAGCTGGAGACGCGTCTCCGTGGACGATTGGCCTTGATCTCTGTCTTTCATCCGGTCTTATCAGCCGCCTGAGGAGCAGCACACCGAGGCCGCTGCTTATTAAAAGCATCACTTCAGGGACGGGGAGATTTAAATAGTTGTCTGTTACACTGGTCTTCTGACCAGATGAGACATTTTTTTATTCTAAGATGGTAGAACAGAAATTGGTACAGGTCACTTAAGGCCATTTTTTGTTTGTCAGAATAAACAACAACAAAAAAAGAAATACATGAAATGTGTTTTCTTACATAAAAAAACTCTTAATTTGAAGGAAAACACCACTGCAGCAGTTACAGTCTCATGCTGAGCCACTTGTGTGCGATGGCGTGTGGTTAATGCGATAATCCCGTGCATACAGGCTTCACAGTCGCACAACATTAGTGCGATTAATTCTGTATCTGCTCACACACAGCAGAACGTCTCCCTGTCATGTGCTTCATCTTCCATCTCTGTTACAGTAACATGTCTTATTCTTTTAATTGCTAGACATCCGTCTCACTAATTAGTTTCTTAAACAGGAAGTAAAGATGTGGTGATGGCAGTGTATGTGATGTGGTCATTCACTGCAGCGGGGGAGAAAGTGATTGTGTTGTTTTTTTTTTGTTGTGCGAGGCCCAGTGGATTGTGGGTCTGACGACATGAATCACAGTTTATCCCCAATAATCAGTTCCTCCTCTGCAAAGCTCCGCTCCGTCATTTACTTTCCCTCAAAGACTTTTCCCGGCGCATTGTGACATATGGCTTGTTTACAAATGAAAGTCAGCGCTCGACCTCGCTCGGCCCCGGACGCACATCAGTTGTCTGCGCAGTCACTGCCGCGCCAGATGGTCACGGACGCGTTACGTCTAATGACAACGATTAAACCGCAGTTCCTGAAATGTTTCACTGGGCGGTGCTTTTTACTGCACTGACGTCGTGAGCTTTCTCAAACTTTCTAAAACCATGCTTTTGTGTGGAGAGTTACACACATACAGAGTCGACATGGTGCAATGCAGCAGTAAAGCGAATGCTGTGCTTTAAGCTCCGAGGCCTGCGAGTGCACGTTAAGCTCATTAGATTAGAACGTGTGGACCCAGCGTCCAATGGCTGAGGCCCAGAAGGAGACGACAGCCTCGTGCATGATTCATTAACGCAAACAAGGTGAGACTAGTTTCAATAACGGGAATCGAACCCAAGAACAGAGTCGAGCAAACTGCAGGCGAGCAAGTCTGAAGATGCAACAAGTTACTACGATCATCCAGATTCCAAGTTCATTGTACCAACATGAGCAGATACAAAAAAAAAAGCCACAGCTTGTTTTTGTGTTGCCGCCGCGTCTGGTTGGACGCCACGCTGACGTCTGTCATCCTGTCAGACGCCTTCCTGGAAACTGTCTTCCCATGTGTCGGGATGTGTTTGTGTTGCCAGGCATGACTGTGTGTGTGTGTGTGTGTGTGTGTGATTCACGGCACTATCCTAAGATAAACATATAAAAGTAAAAATGTTGAAAATATGGAGTGGGTAAATATTCATATGTATGAATATGTTGTGAGTCATGGTGGAAAGGTGGCGGAGCCTGGATGAATAAAACCCGACGTAAGCTCTGGAAAGATCCGTGATGATGAAGTTTGATATTCCATCCCCATCTGTTGCCGCCCCCCACCCCTCCACCCCTCCACCCACCCATCCACCCCCCCACAGAGATTCATTAACCTCTGGGCTTTGCCAGCTGAATAATATAATGTCATAAGCA
The DNA here is from genome assembly GCA_016785345.1 of Trinectes maculatus. Lineage (NCBI taxonomy): Eukaryota > Metazoa > Chordata > Actinopteri > Pleuronectiformes > Achiridae > Trinectes > Trinectes maculatus. The sequence continues at coordinate 90,985 of JAFBJQ010002591.1, forward strand.
GAAGTGTTTGAATTTTTTTTTTGGTCCTGGCCTCGCGCCTCCGTCTTTGTTTACGCTGCAGCGAGCAGCGAGACTTGGCAGGAGTCGCTCCTCATAGTGGAGCTGGAGCCGAAAGAAGAATCAGTTAGTCATGGTGGAAAGGTGGCGGAGCCTGGATGAATAAAACCCGACGTAAGCTCTGGAAAGATCCGTGATGATGAAGTTTGATATTCCATCCCCATCTGTCGGCCCCCCCCACCCCTCCACCCCTCCACCCACCCATCCACCCCCCCACAGAGATTCATTAACCTCTGGGCTTTGCCAGCTGAATAATATAATGTCATAAGCAGAAGTGTTTGAATTTTTTTTTTGGTCCTGGCCTCGCGCCTCCGTCTTTGTTTACGCTGCAGCGAGCAGCGAGACTTGGCAGGAGTCGCTCCTCATAGTGGAGCTGGAGCCGAAAGAAGAATCAGTTCAGGAAACGTCCCACACACGTATGCACAAACACACACTCACTATCCACCCCGCAAAAAAAACCCACACAGTGAGCCAAGTCTTCGACGTCGTGCAGTACGCGGCTGCAGAGCTCAGTAACGTTCCTGGAGGAAAGATAGTGTTTTGGTTGTGGGTGTGTTCAAAGACGGGGGATGCCGGATAACTGAGGCGGCGATCCAGCACATGGGGGGAGGAACGTGCAGACACGACTGTTTCCTCATTCCTGCCGAAAGAATGAGCGACTGACCTCGGGTCAGACTTGTAATTCATACTTTTCAATAACATCCACCTCGGAGCTGCACTTAAGCAGTAGGTGCACGGCTCGTTCACGGGAGACGAGTCCGGATGAGGTCAGGAAGCTCTGATTGTCAGCACAGTCCGGGGCGATTGGGGTCACCTCCATCAGGAATGCCAGTGATTTAGCCTCCGAATCATGTGCTCCATCTCTCACCGGCAAACCGATGATTATGGGGATTTTTGCCGCTGCCGGATCATGAGCTTTTGTCCGCATCATTATTTAGAGTGTTGTGCAGCTCCGCTCTGTGGAAACGAAACTCCTGTCTGAGGGTGGAAATCTGGTTGCGTTTCCTGACGTTCTGAATTGAAGAAGGGTCTTGGCATGAGAGATGAAATGTCCGGTCTTCATCAGAGGAATAACCTTGTGAAGATACCTCGACCTGGACGACTGGGAACCAACCGCTCAGCTGTTTATTCTCATTAGAGCCGGAGAGTCTGGGAAATCTGCAAATCCTATTGCAACTAATCTAGTTAGGAATTTCTTGAGAAGTTTTTATTGCATAACAGCCCCGAATATGAAAACAAAGCGTAATCATGACATCGTCTTTGATGGAGAAGGTTGCAGCAGGGGATCCCGTCAGGGCCCCCGTCACACCCTCCCACCTCCCGGGGGCCCCCGCGTCGCCCCGCACCGCCTATAAGCCGCTGTTTGGTTCGACCAGATGCAGCAGCGTCACTGTATGGGCACTGTCTGGCCCCGATGAGCAGATCTGAGAGGGATTAGTGGGCTGTTGTGGTGGATCGGTACGACACAGTGGGAGGCTGTCCACACACAGCTGCACGGTTGTGTGTTTTATAATGCTCTGGCCTCTGGCCTGTCTCTGGTTTTAGTTCCAACCCTGAACCACCTTTCCCTCCCCCTGACCTCACAGTTCAGGGACTGCAGGCGGCAGGAACTCGGAAATTTCTGGAACGGCTTGAAAGCTTCGGTGAAACACGAGTCTCCCGCGAGGACGTTGGGAAAGAGGCGCACAAACAGGCATGAAATGTTGTCTTTCGAGAACGGCAATAATTGTTTTGGATTTATGGCGTTTTATAAAACTATTCAAGGATTTATCATCAAGAGGTTGAGGATATGTTGGAGGCCTGATGCAGACCCCAGTTCCATGAACGTTCCTGAGAAGGTCTGAAGTTGGCGGCGACGGACTGATCCTGGATTGGTCCTGAGAAAGTGGTACCATGCTGGAACAGATGATCGCTTCTGTACAGGTGAAGCTGCCAAGTCGCGTCCTTTCAGTGACTGTGGTCAGATTTCAAGTCTCGATAGCAGCCACTGTCGCTTTCTGTTTACAGAAAACAAACCCCACGGACAAACAGTTGCTGGAAAATGTCAGACAATGAATGTCGCATGGAGAAAAGTGTCTCAACAAAGCAACTTTAAAGAAAATAAAGAAAAAAACTTCCTTGGAGAAACATATACATGTGCAAGCGTTGGGAAGAGGCGGAATCTGAAAGCATCGTGTCATCACAGAAAGGGAGAAAAACGTTTTTTCCTTCTCGTAGATAAAAATCAGTGATTTTACGTTTGTGGTATGTGGAAGGGAAATATTTTTTCTGTGGAAGATTCAGGTCGACCTACAAACATATTTTCTAGTCTGTAAACGACTAGAAAATAACGTGCGCATCAATTCGCCGTCATTGATTGAAAACCCAACAGAAACATCGGTTCGAAGATGCCCGATCTAGTTTCTTTGTTGACCCAGATTCTTGGCCAGGTCCGTTTTGTTTTCATCGCTTTTCCAAAAAGAGTCTCCCAATAAATTGGAAAAAAAAACCCAACACAAAAAACCGTGCGGTCGGGAGGAATCGCCATTCGTCCAAACGTTTTCTAGAAGGCCTGAGCGCGCACACAACATTGCTAACAACTGTTTGGATTCTGTGTGTCGGTCTGTGTGTGTGTGTGTGTGTGTGTGTGTGTGTGTGTGTGTGTGTGTGTGCGTTTGATGTCGTGGTTTGGCTGTCCTCTAAAGCATTCATTTCAGAGTGGTTACTCTGGGCCTGGTTTCGACTCACTGGCTGTCTGCCTACACCCTGTGGTTTACCATCCACTACAACAACTGCCTGCGTGTGTGTGTGCGTGTGTGTGTGTGTGTGTTTGTTTTTCTATGTGTGTGTCTGTGTACAGTATTTCTTTTTGTGCAATAAAATAT
>JAFBJQ010002591.1:93931-104365 GCA_016785345.1 Trinectes maculatus
ATACATATATGCACATACACACACACCACGCACACAATATGTTGCTTATCATCAATAAAGGGACTTGTTTAGTCTGCAAAGGTGAAGGGCCCCCTGGGGCCAGTGCACAACCTACATCCATGGACCCCATCATCTTTAGTCTGACTCTGCGTTCTGTACAGGCTGCTGTTAGAGTCACACTGCCGCCCTGCAGGCACGGAGGAAGCCATGCAGAGGAAGACTCTCACCACTGGCTAAAGTGTGTTTCTGTTCATTAGCTGCAGAGAGAAACAGATAAATAATAATCCAGGGCTTCATTAAAAGGCTTCATTTGTGCTACGAAAAAAAAAAACAACAAAAGAAAACGCTGGAACGTGATTTCGGTTCGAAATGAATGCAGTTATTGAAGATGCTAATTTGCGCGTTTTCCAAAACAAATTTCTCTTTGACTTCATTGTTCACAAAACAATAGCGTCTTTTCATTGTGCGTGTCCAGTGCCTGAGGAGGGAGTGAGGTGTGGGGGGGGGGGGGGGGGGGGGGGGGGGGGGGGGGGGGGGGGGTTCAGGCCTGTAGCCAGTGAAGCTGTTTTTAGAATAATGGAAGCAGAGACAGACAGGAGCTGAGAGAGAGAGAGAGAGAGAGAGAGGAAGTGAACGACGGATACAAGCTCTTTCTTTGAACTGCGGGGGGGTGGTGGGGGGCAGATCCTGTTCCCTTTGGCGTTTGTGTCTCTTGCTCTGTGCGCTGACTGTGCTACCTACACTAATCAGACCAAGGCCCGTCGACGGTGTGACGATGTGTGTGCACGAGGGAATGAAATACAGCAGGGGAGGACATGCCGGTGATCTCTGTGGGTAATAAACAGGACATCTGTCTTCTGGCTGAAGGATGGACATGACCCCGGAGGTGATTCAGTGACACGCGGGAATCTGAGCAGTGTCCGGGGGACGTCCGACGTCGACGTCTTCAGGAGCTGTCGTGGTGCAGGACTGAGTAAACGCGCGGGAGGACAAGATCTTCTGCTTCACCTCAGATGTCTTGTGTGTGTGTGTGTGTGTGTGTGTGTGTGTGTGTGTGTGTGTGTGTGTGTGTGTGTGTGTGTGTGTGTGGTTATCGATCCTCTCAGACTCTCCCAGTCACTGACCTGTGTAAACAACGCCTCCGTTCCACTGTGTGATCAAAGAGGAGGAGTTTGAAAGGGACGGACCGCCGTCGGTGGCACCTTCACAGTGGATATATCCACGTCTCCCACTGCAGAACAACACCCCCACCCCCTCTTACCCCCCACCCCCCCTCACACCACCCCACCCTAAACTTTCTCATTTTACTCTGTCCTCCAGCAGACGGCTTCGGGGCCCCTTCATCAGATAACACCGCTCCTGATAAGCCTCTTGCCTCGACCGCTCTGCAAGGGGGGGGGGGGGGGCTTCTGTTATGGCAACACATGACAAATACTCACAAATACTCACACGGTGGGAAAAGCTGTGGGTTTAAGTCTGGACAACACACTTTAAAGAGTTGTCGGTAGAGACAAATGTTTTCTGGATTCTCATTGGCCGCCTGCAGCAAAACTAACAACGCGGCGTGGAAATCCATGCCGGCTTTGTCTCCGCCGGCATTTTTAACCAATGAACCAACCAACAAACCACTGTAGCATCACGTTTACAGTCTGTTTACATTCTGACATCAGCACGTCCACCATCTTTTTTGCCTTAACAATCAAAACGGCTCCACCTATGCGACCGTGACAACGTCTTAGCAACTCTGGACAAAAACGTTCCCTTTAATCGCCACCTGCAGATTTTCCCCAAACGCAACCCGCATCCTCCGCATCGCCGTGCATCATGTGAGGTCCATGTGCATCGTGATCAGAGACAAGACGCTCGTCTTGTTGCGGTTACGGCACGTGTCGCAGCTTCGCCGCCAGATTGGGGCAAAATAAAAATGAAAAAGCCGCAGTTTCTCTGAGATTTATCTTTCGACACCCTTGTGGTGCACCGACTGACAGCCAGCGGGCGATCGAGCGCCAACCCGCCATTTGTAGAAAATAAAGCCGCAGAATAGAACCACATGTTCAACAGTCACATGAGGTGTATGCCGGCCTATATGCTGCAGCGTTCATACAGCGACAGCTTAGAGAAAAGGAAGATTCATCGTGCAACCAGCAATTACAGGCCTAAAATCTCTTGTATGCATGCACACACACATAATACTCTATTTTACATGTATCCTGTTTGTGTACAATAAAAAACATGATAACACAACACAACCCATTGTTCTGTTAGTGTTTGAGGTCGGGGCTGCTTTCAATTCCCACTTTTCCGAAACCACTTTACATATTACACCCAGTATGTCCTCGGGCCTGACGACACACAGACGAGGGACTTTTATAGAACCAGCTTCAAAGAGCGCCCACTTCTTCTTCTTCTTCTTCTCTCCGGGATCAGGCGACGCAACGCTGCAGATTCCAGATCATATGAAACTACACGCTATTGATCCAATGCAAATTATACGGTCGACTGGCCGCACAACAGCGGGAAGCTAAAGGGCGGCGACGGTACACAACGAGCACGCAAATTAAAACATCTGCTGTGTGTGTGTGTGTGTGTGTGACTGCTGATTTGCAGTGGTTGAACCACCTGTTTCAAGCTTGTGAAAAAGAAAAGTGAAAGTTAATGGAGAGTTCTGAGCTTTCAACATCAACATCAACATAAATATATACATATATATATATATATATATTGTGTACAAGTTGTGTACTTGGCTATCAGTTTAGCCAAGTACACAACACTGTTTCTACTCGTATGGGGATGAAAAGGAAGGAAAAACAATCCCGGCCTCTCGGGCACAGTTAAATGTTCATTAAATCATCATCTCGGCCGCAGGGAAATCTCTGGTTACTACGCCTCCAGCCGCAGTGATGGAGGTCAGAAGTGACTGGAAGGTTGGACGCCCCCACTGGTAGAAAGGGGACACTGAACATCAACATCAACAACAACAATAATAATACAATCTATCAAATCTTTCCACATGATTGATTGTTGTTTTCTGTGATTTCCATTGTCCTGGCCCTGTTGGGAGGACACGCTAAAGCAACTGGGTGTACTTGACTTTTCATGACGTAGTTGTTGTTGTAAAATGGTCCCAGCCCCTGGAGCGAGGACACGGACACAGATGTTTGGTTTGGTTGCTTGTGAACACACAGGGAAACAGAGAAGAAGCCAGGCTCTGACGTTCTTTCACTCATTTTGTGCGTGTTCTGAAATACCGCAAACACGCGTCTTTGTGTTTCAGTGTGTCTCTCATGGTGGGGGGGGGGTTGAGTTTCAGAACAAAAGGCATCATAAAGCTGATTTCAGTCATCGCTGCAGAAGCAAAATGAACATTTACTGTCGCTGTTAGGAAACGGCAGGAGAACACGGCCGAGCAGCTGATGTGTGAGGTGGTGAGAGATGATGGTAAAACACACTGGCTGTGTGTGTGTGTGTGTGTGTGTGTGTGTGTGTGTGTGCGCGCCTCCCTCTCCCTCTCCGCTCTGGTACACAGAGGCCCTTTCAGCTGCCCCCTCTCCGGGCCCCTTCCTCTCCGAAGCCCTCCTCCTCCCCATTGTTCTTGTGTTCCGCGCTTTGTCTGAGGCTTTTCCTTATCAGCTGCACGGGCTCCATCTCTCCTGTACGTAATCATCTCCAACATCTCACTCTCTGGAACATAACTGCAGTGTGGAGCGGAACATTGAACGCACCGCGCGTCACCGTGCAGGTTATTGGGCCTTTTAATGCACCGTGGGGGGTTTGTGTGGAGGTGAAACCACACGTGGACCTGGAAACCGGACCTCGCTGCCCCATAACCCGTTGTCCTCATGTTCCTCACGTGCACGTCATTTATGTACGTAAGGCGGCGGAGGGATGCGTGGTACTGTAGGGTGAGGTCATGCAGAGGTGGGGACTCTGTGTTTATAGCCAACACATGGGGGAGCTCACACTGGATCGGCGAACTGCAGTGGTGTCATCACACACTTTGACTTACATCAGCCACATTTCCTCCACACCCCAATCACTCGAACCACTCACAGCAGCATCTGTGCAGAAGAAGCAGACTCCAGGCCGAGGAGAGGTAACGTCAGATAACGGACAGATACGTCCTGAGACGTCCCTGAGACGTCCCTGAGACGTCCCGCCACAGGAGACGGCGTCTACCTGAGACTCTTATTGTGGCAGGACAGGAAGTGTGGTGTTTATCAGGTGCAGTGTGTGAGCCGAGCACACAGATCTGTGATCCTGGACACGGTGGACCACCCAGCCTGCTCACAGATACCAGTCAACCCGTCACTGTCCTGACAGGAACATACTCAGAGTTATGTTCCATACTCTCTGTTTACCTGTCGCTGTGTCGTAAACATGACGTGATACTGTGCACCGCCGCGGGCGCCGAGGAACCACTATGGGTCTTCTCGGTTTGCCATTCAAAGGGTTAATGTTCTCCACATAGGGGACATGCGGGGTGGGGGTGGGGTTGGGGGTGGGGAGGGAGAAAAGCTATCATTAGATTAAAAAGCCTCTGAGGGCATTCCTGCATCTCTACACCTGGATTCATGAAATTCAAAGCAAATGAGAACTGACAGGTAGAAAAAAAGAAAAGATTCATATCTCTCCATGAGAGAGAGAGAGAGAGAGAGAGAGAGAGAGAGAGAGAGAGAGAGAGAGTCATCACTGGTGCGTTCAAAGACCCACGTCACATTTTATAACTGTGCTAGACAATAGATTCTTTCAGCCCTAATTCACTGTAAATATTCATAACACTGAATGCTGGGGGGAAAAAATAAGATTAACCCTTTAACAGGTTGCTGTGCCTTGCTACGTGACGACAATACATCGATTAACGACAAACACAATGAGCCATTGTTTTGTGTATTACGCACCATAAGTGCTGACTTCAGCTTCCTCCTCCGCTTCGCTCACGTTTGCAAAAACTGTTCGCACATTTGTTTTTGATACGTTTTTATCACAAACAGCTCAAAACTCTTTCTTTTCATCCGCTCTCAGCTCTGGGCTTTGGCTGATGGATTAAATTGTCATGAAAAGCGTTTCCATCCCATTAGTATCAAATGACATTAGGTTGGCAGGGATTTTTTTTTCCTCTCTTTAATCCATAATTAGACCGACCATGAATAATACAATACATTATGTCTAATGGTTTGTTTACCGGCTTTGGCTCAACGCGGAGTTTGATGTATGGCCCTTTAAAGTCCAAACATATTTAGAACAGAGAAAATTGAATTTTAAGCACAAATATAAAAAAAACTATTAGGTCATTAATATACAACATAATTAACATATCGAGCTCTGAAGACAAATATAAAATGTGAGGAGAGGAGTGAAGGAGAGATACAGGTACAGGTACAGGTACAGGTACAGGTACAGGTACAGGTACTGGTACAGATACAGGTACAGGTACAGGTACAGGTACAGGTACTGGTACAGGTACAGGTACTGGTACAGGTACAGGTACAGGTACAGGTACAGGTACAGGTACTGGTACTGGTACAGGTACAGGTACAGGTACAGATACAGGTACAGGTACAGGTACAGATACAGATACAGGTACAGAGCTGAGGCTGATACAATTCTCCCACAATGACCCCAGTGACCCCATCGCTCCTCGCTTCAAAGTGAGCGGTGCATTCAGGGACAAGCTGCTGGATTCTGCTGTTGTGTAACAAACCAATGGGTGTTTTTAGGGTTTGAGCAAGAGGGGGGGTTGCGTATGTGAGTGTGTATGTGAGTGTGTATGTGTGAGTGTGTATGTGAGTGTGTGTAGGTGGGTGACTGCACTTGGTCTAATAAAGTACAGTCTGTCTGCACATGCAGCCTGGTCATGTGTTGTGGGCGATGTGGACTTGGTGGCCTCACTTTGCGTTACACGCAGCACTGTGTTAGCACAAAGTTTGCCTGCCGTCGTGTTGTCGGCGGTATCGGATGCAACGCCGCTGGCGTCACCCAATAGCCGGCATCTGGATTGAGTTGCAGGACGCTCTGGCCGTGTCCTCAGCAGATGGCCCTGCCCAAACAAGCAGCACAGCTCTGATTGGAACCAGAGCGGTGGCCCCCTGCACGCCCTCGACGTGCGGCCATCGCTCGCGTGCTGGTCCAAAGGCCAGTTTGAAAAACACAGCCCTCTTCCTCACTGTTCTGCTGTCGACACACTTTACACAGAAACTGCTTAGTGAAGCTTTCTGTGCCATTTAGGTCTGAGGTCGTTTCACTGCGGTTTGCGTTTTTTTTTTTTTTGTTTGTGTGTGTGAGAAAATGGAATTCGGGGCAGGTGGTGCTGTGTCAGCACTTTGCTGGTGGAAACACCAGCCAAAAAAAAACAAACAAAAAAACATCTTCATTAAGTTCCGAGGCGACACGGGAGTGAGACGTCGCCTCATACACACTGCTCCCTGGAATTACCGGGCACTGGCTCCGGGACGCTTCGCTGACGGAGGCCGGGTCCACGTCGAGCTGCCGCTGGGCTGAAACACAGGACGGCCGGTTCTTTTGAAACGCTCACCGCCGCATGACGTCCACGTGATCCAAACACACGGCGCTGCTACAAAGCCACAACGGGGTTTCGAGCTGTGAGGCTTGGTAGCCGGCATGGTGGTCCAGAGAACTGTACGACAACATCCAGCAGGCTTTGAACTGACAAAGGGGGATTTTGAGTGCGACAGCAATGCAGAGACAGACACAATGTACACACTGAAGTGGCTCAGTGGTCGTATATGTTTAGCCGGGGCTGTGTATTTATGTCGCAGCTGCACTGTAAACATCTGGACTATTTAAAGGGTTCATCCGGTCCAGTTACGGCGTCGCTGTGTGTGGAGCTCACACGGGCCTGAATGAGTTGTGCGTTACACAGCGACAGTGGAGCGACACACGGGGCAGCTGAGCCAGTTGTGAAACGCCGTGTGCCGAGACGGAACGTGTAGGACAACATTTTAACAGCTGCCGCTGTCCTGAGTAAACACTACTTCACAGTGCCCACACACACACACACACACACACACACACACACACACACACACTGCTGATGTATCTGCTGTGTGAGGGGGGTGGAGCGGTGGAGGGTTTGTCGGGGGAGGGCTGGGGGGACTTGTGTCAGGGTCCGGGGGCATGAGAGACTCTGCTCCCCAGGCTCCTCTGCACCGACTCCAGCCCTGCGACCACAGAGGATCCTTATAGTCCTGTGTCCCGTTAGGGAACATTCCTTCACTCCATTCCCACAGCCTCCATGTGAGAGTCCCGCTAGAACAAAGCCGACGAACCTCGTCCACAACTCCCCAACTGCCGGCAACGTTTTCCAACATGTGGTCAGGAACTAAACTAAACTATTCGACCGGTGTTTGAAATGAAGGACTGCATGGGATAATACATAGTTCATGTGAACGGTTTGGGGACCACAGTTGGCGTGTTGTGCTGAATCGGAGAAGATAAACTTCTTCACACAGCGTTCTGGTGGGTCCCAACAGGAAGTTCCTTCCTCCGACGCCGGGCCGTGGCGCTGGCCAGCTCCCACTTCCTCTGCTTCTCATTCTTTCTTTTCGTCAAAGCATTGTCTCCGCGATGACTCAGCTGTCCATCTACCAGCAAGAGAGCAAAGTTCACAGAGGAGATGCCCGGTCGCCTTGGCGAAGTGATGGCGGCGCTTTCAGAAGGATTTAAAGACGTTCCTCTGGGCGAATCAGAATCTGATGCTGCTCATGTGATGATGAGTCCATAAAGCGCTTCCTGTTCACTCAGGCGTGGGCATGTTTTTTCTGTACATGTTGTACTAGCGTATAGAAATGTCAAGCACTGCTTTACTGTGCAGATACCCTGAAGACATTCGAGAATAAACAGAGCGATGGCGTGACGCCGCCCGGGAACCAAACACTGTAAGTGAACCGGCAGAGCAGGTTGGTTCATGAACGCAGCGCTGACTGTCTGTGAGGGGGAGAGAGGGAGGGAGGGAGAGAGACAAAGCAGATGATTGAGTCCAGGAACCATTTCATAAAATAACATGGGCAGAGAGACGGAGACAGAGCAGACGAGTGTGTTGGGTGGTGGGTGAATTTCATGTTTACTCAACCGTCCGGTTCATGTGTGGAAAAGAAAGGCGGGATGGGATCCATCACGTTAGCTGACTGGAAATCCTCCAAGAAAACGGAATGAGAAGGCTCTTTACAGCGCCCCCCACACGTCATATGATATATTCGCAGCCAGCGCCATCACGTTGAAAGAGCAAAAGAGGAAGCACATTGTGTCCGAACACGCCTCGCCGCTCAGTGCTTCCTGTCTGCAGTGGTTTGCTGCAGAATGCGACTCTTGTCCAACAAAGTTTGGGAAGTGTGAAAAGTTTGGTTGACCTTGAAGTCAACCGGGGGAGGAACGCTGGCTCCACCCCCCCCCCTCCCCACACACACACACACCTCCGGTGGCCATGGATACAGTCGTCTTTGTCCGCCGGTGGTCGTCAAAGGCTTCAAAGACGGAGCCGCGATCGCTCCGGCGTGGCGACTGACCACTTGACCCTTGGGCGCCGCCCGCTTGTGGAGAGCCGTGTTAGGAAATGAAGTGAAGATTACCCTGCCCGCAATCCGTCAGGGGATAAAGAGGGGCTTGGCACCAGAGGATATTAGCCTGTGCAGCTCGCAGAGGGAGGAAGACCAGAATGCGACTCTTGTCCAACAAAGTTTGGGAAGTGTGAAAAGTTTGGTTGACCTTGAAGTCAACCGGGGGAGGAACGCTGGCTCCACCCCCCCCCCCCCCCCCCCCCCCCCCCCCCTCCGGTGGCCATGCACACACACACCTCCGGTGGCCATGGATACAGTCGTCTTTGTCCGCCGGTGGTCGTCAAAGGCTTCAAAGACGGAGCCGCGATCGCTCCGGCGTGGCGACTGACCACTTGACCCTTGGGCGCCGCCCGCTTGTGGAGAGCCGTGTTAGGAAATGAAGTGAAGATTACCCTGCCCGCAATCCGTCAGGGGATAAAGAGGGGCTTGGCACCAGAGGATATTAGCCTGTGCAGCTCGCAGAGGGAGGAAGACGTGGGCCATTCAGAGATAAATACTGAGGTGGTGGTCCTTCACATTCAATTACTGCTGACCTTGGGTGGTACGGCGACTTCGGACCCGAGCCGTGTCGCTTCTTGCCTTTCGCAAAGGGCAACGGTGACGGAGAATAAATAAAAATGGGTCAAAATGTCATCTTTAATGTCATCCTGATTATTTATGCAGTGGTGGTGTCTGTACAAGCCACCCCCTCCCCCCCCGCACCCTCCACCCAGCCACTCGCGACGAACTTTACCGTCCGTGACCTTCAGATCTTCAGACTCTGACTGCAATTAAAGAGGAAACAGTTTGTGTACGACTTTCAAACGATGGTTTTCGTGGCAGTAAACGCAAAAACGTATGTCAAAAAAGACTAATGCAATGAAGAATACACACACACACTCACACACACACACACACACACACACACTGCTGGAGGGAAACTATTCTGTTTGAACTGTTTTATGGAGGCCAGATTACTGGCACCGTCCCTGAACGCAGCTTCCTTAAAGTCGTCTGTTTGCCTTCACCGTGCCAAAGCAAAGAGTTTGAACACACTCTGCACTTAGTGAAACTCACTATCGAAAAACACTTTTTTCTCATCCCACTTTTCGTCTCATCATCCCTCGCCATGTGGCGACATGTTTCCAGGTGATGGAAAGGTTGGTTCCTAATTGATTCCTAATCCTGTGATCACTTGTCGACACCTGCATGCAGTTTGCACACAGATGCAAACTGCAACTCAACGGCGTTTGTTGTTGCGTGTTTTGTTGGTGCGCACACACTCAGCGAAGGCAGAGTATTTGTGCAGGGTGGGATGTGCGTGTCTGGGGACGGACCCGGGGAACCACAGTTGGCGTTCGTGCCGGATCAGAGAGGATGAACAGCAGATTCATGTGGACGTTCGCCGCCACAATAACGACTTCTTTACGGAGGAGAAAGCAGAGGACTTCTGGTCTTGATTTAAGTCCCATGATGATGATGATGATGTTTCGTCTCTGACATCAGACCATTGGCGTTGGCCATCTTCCACCGCCTCTGCTTTCACACTGAGCCTGTGTCACACATCCTCTCTGTGCTGACTCAGCAGTCCGTCCAACAGCCAGAGAGCAAATTCACAAACAAGTTGTCGCCTGGTATGATACGTATGATGGATACAACATCACACAACGAATGGAAGGAAATCATCACATGTTGATCACATGATGACCTCCTGTGTTATTACAGGTACTCAGAGCTATTTGTTCTGTTTTATTTGCTCAAGAATTTGCATGTTTTTCCAGTATGTACTCTACTGTGCATACAGAGCTGCCTCTGCAGCTCTATAGGGGGACGACTGTAACACTCTTTACATTAGCAAATAAGAATATGTGTGTATATATGT
>JAFBJQ010002591.1:104813-165933 GCA_016785345.1 Trinectes maculatus
TTGTGGCGGGGGGTGGGGTGGGGGGGGGGTCTGCAGGGATCCTCTAATGGGTCCTGTCCTGTTAAAAGGCTCAGTGGAGTCGCTGGCTTTGGCCCAAGTACATTTGCATTCCTCAGGAGCAAGCTGTCCAGTGTTATCTCTGCTCACGCCGACAGAGGCCCCCGGGTCCACAAAGGGCCCGCTGTGTCGGACCCCTCCACACCCCGGCCCCCCATCAAACCCCAGGAGGAGCCTGCCCTCTGAAGAGCCTAATCATGTGAACACCTCAGCCTCGCATGCACCTGCAGGCAGCAGGTGTTAATCTGCTTAGCGTGCGAGGAATCCACCGTCGTCCTAAAAGGTAACGTCTCAGGCCCTGGCAGCGTCAGAGAGTGTCAGTAACGTTTGATCGTATCGTAGTTCACTTGACGTCCTCCAGGAGGACGTTTCTCTGGAGTCTTCATTCTTTCCATTACCATAAGGTCTCTGAAGACACGTGAAAGAACCCATTAGCATGTACATACCTGTGTGTGTGGAATCAAAGTGGCTGGGTTGAATTCAGCATCGTCCCTTAGGGGAGATACTGTACATGTATCAAGTGAAGGGCCCTTCATAAATCTGGGTGTGTGTAGGTGTGTGTGTGTGTGTGTGTGTGTGTGTGGGGGGGATTAGGTTTGTTTGAGGGAAGATAAGACACCATGAGATCACAGCGCTGTTAAACGCATCTGCCAGAGCCAGCAGAGGAGCAGCAGCAGCAGCTATCAACACACTGCGCCAACATTCCTGGGACTCAACACCAGCTGACACCCCCCACCCCCCACCCCCCTCAGCTCTGCTGCAGGGACCCGAGAGACAACCTGACAACCTGAGGAGGAAGCCTCACAGTGGTTAAACCATCCACAGGTTCAGTACTATTTAGAAAAAAAAAAAAAAATCTAACTCTAACAAGTCTAACCCTACCCTTGACCTCTGACCTATCGTCTCCAAAAGCGACTCATCTAGCCATAAATCGCAAATCGATAACATTCCCACCAAGTTTTCTGGGGGGGGAGGGGGATCCACTGATGCGTTGTTGCGTTACACACACACACACACACACACATAGGAGTGAAAACAATACCACTGCTTGCGTAGCTATGCCAGCACAGAGGGTAACAATTACACACACTGACAGGGGGTAATTCGTTTTCACTGATGAACACACACTTACTACTCCTTCATTTGTTATGGCGCCGTTCTCACACTGTGCCGTTTGGCTACTTTCACTAAAAACAAACGGATCAAATCACCGTGATGCAGATTTACACTGCGTAACGTTACACACACATTTTATCATAGTCTGCCCACTCCATCCCATCCCGTCCTCTGACAGTCCTGCTCATGATGGACGGCGAGGACGTCCACGAGTCTTCAGAGACCATCTGGGGTCAGAGGTTTCATTTCCAGCTTCCTGCTGCCATGAGTTGAGTGGCAGTCAGGGAACAACAACATGCACAGGTAGGATATGTAAAGACATGAGGACATCTAGTGGTCAAAATAGGAAAGCCCATTTGAAGGTTTGAAGTTGATATTTATTATAGGTGGTATTTTAGGATGCAGACTAACGAAGAGGGGAAAAGGGGGTGAGAGAGTAACTAATTAACTAATGCATGAGGCTCTCAGCTGCAGGGACATTCAATCATAGTAAGCTGTCAGGCGTCAAAGGATGGATGGATGGACGGATGGATGGATGGAGGGATGGAGTGTGTGCATCAGATGACTAGTTCCTCCTCACACCTGAGCCCATAACACTCCTCAGTCATCACCAGGCTTGTAATTTAAAAAGGACTGACTAGAATTCAGCAGGGTACAAACACTCGGAGCCTCGTGTCCCACTGCCCCGAACAATCGACTCCTCTCTACACTGGTGCTCGTACTAAAACTAAAACTATACACACATTAGCTGTTGTCATGTCAGTGACAGCATCGAGTTCAAATGTACATATACAATCTTTATTCAAGGTCATAGACATCTCCCGAAGGTACAATCCAATAAACAGCAACACAGGCGTTTACAACTCCAGGACAAGTCATTTCACTTTTACAACAAACAAACTGAAGGTGTTTCGCCTTTCCAGGACTCGTTTCACCAGCTGTTTGGCCTTGACATGTGTCTGACAGACCACAACGCGCATATATACATATATATATATATACTGTATATATATATATATATATATACGCAGGCAACTGCGTACACTTCTATGTTAATACTTTTAAATAAAACATGTCCACGTGATCGAGATACATAGTGATGATTTTTGTAAATTCACAGTCTGGTGTTGTCTGAGGACGTCTGTGATACTGTGATGGAAAATCTCATTTGACTGGAAAAGACAGGTCCTCACGTTTACGCTGTTAAAGGTTTATTTCTGGATACATTTCTGATATAGTATTAGCTTCATTTGATGTCAGATGAAAATGTTAAGGATTAAGTTACAGTTATGAGACTAAAGTTCAAGTTCATGTTCCAAATAAAGTTGAAATGGCGAGATATAAGTTGTAAAGCTGAGAATAAAGTGAATATGTTTAAAATAAAATAAAATAAAATAAAAAATTAAAATAAAAAAAAAAAATATATATATATATATACTGAGAACAGAGTTAAATGTCAATAATTAAGTGAAAATGTTGAGGATTAATTAAAGTCTCTTAAACTGTTTCAGAATAATATAATCAACACATTGGTACAGGCAGTTATATTCTTACATATAATAGCTCTTATCATATAGAAGTGTGATATTTTCTTAAATAAACTCAAACTCAATATAAATATTTTTTTTAAAATTCCAAATCATTGTTTTTCTTTCACGTGGCCATATTAGTCTTCCGTACTAGATGCTAAAAATGAAGAATATTTCAGTCAGTGGACCAGTTGGCATTAATATATATGATGAGACAGAGATGCATATTAATGCTAACTAAATCCTTCTGCGTGCGGTATCTCATAAAAACAATCCGACTCATAAAGGCTCATGCTGATCGGACAGTTTTCCTCAGACAGGCTTCTGGAATACCTGAAAGTTCCTGTAATGCAGCACACCCTCCAGGCATAGATATGTGCGTTTTGTTTTGTTTTTTTGTTTTTTTGCGTGCTTCATCCTCACAACTCCACACAGGGTAACGACAGAGCACTACACAAGCAGCTACTGTTAAAGATACATCACTATCAGAATGCTGTCGGTGTGAGGGTTTTGGTGCCAAGTTCTCGGTGGTTGCTACAGTGTTTTTCTATGTGTTTCTTCCTATGGGACTCGTGGGACTAAAACCCACAGTTGCATGAACGATCGGTTGATGTAAACATAAGGTTGGACGACATGTCTGCACTTCCTTCCCGTACATAAACAAATAATAAACAATGATTTTAAATTGAAGCCTTTTCCTGGTTTTCTTAAATCTCTCACTAGGAAACAAATCCTTTCGAACATGCTACAAAAGAAAAGAGAAAAGAAAACATATGCTAACGGCTCCGAGCGTTAATTTATGTGTCTGCTTGACTTGTGCAGTAATGGTCCAGTTGCATAACAACAACAACACGATGCGATAAAGTCCTGACATTTCAGTGTGAGAGACACACACACACACACACACACATACAGCATTAGAGGAGCGATGAGCGCCGGTGTTGAATTCTACCTGCCGGCCCACTGAGATCTGCCGCAGGCGGCCACGTCCCAGCTCTCTCTCCCCCATAAGTACAATTATGCCAGTTCACAGGTTCACTATGCTTCGTCTTCCTCTTTACCTCCAGACATTAAGGCCCAGACTGAGACGAGCATGCATCGATCTGACGTCGCGTTAACAAAAGGCTTTGCCGCGTTTGATGGTCGTTTCAGAACAATGCATGGACCCATCAGCTGCAATTAGTGTTGTTTGTGACGCTCAGGCGTATGGATGTTGGGTCATAGAACCCACTCTGCATCAGGACCGTTTCTGCACCACCAATACTGTGAATCAGAATGATTTCACAGCAACATCAGTTAGTGCCAATCAGTGATGTTTCTGCAGAGAAGCAGCGAGTCATCGTTAAAGAGAAAGAACTCAGTGCTTGGAACAGGTTTTACCACCACGACGCCTTTTCAGTGACCCATCATGACCTTTGAGAAGATCAGTCTGAGATGTGGGATGGAACCTGGGCTGTGGTGTGTGTGTGTGTGTGTGTGTATCTGTGTGTCGGACCACCCTGCTGCAGATCCCTGCCACACAGGCTTTACAACACCAACCCTCAGACAGTGAAAATCCCCACAGCTGCGTGTCGTCTCCTCGATACACAGTCGGTACATTTATTCACAGCAGCATGTTGCTAAGCATCATATTGGAAAAATCGACATGGGTTCTTTCACATCCAAATGAAGTTTTCATGCATTTTATCTCCACAATGTGAAACGTGAGGAACCTCCCCTGCAACTACTACGCATATCTGAGGTATAGGTTTCGACGGTGACTGGGTGATATCGAGTCGGACGTGTAAGCTACTTCCACAAAATAGTTCCCGAAAGGTTAAATCTATCATATCAAAGATCGTACAACAAAGATAACGTTACCTTATTACAAAAAAAATAGACATTTATAGTAACATTTAGGATCATCTATCCATTTAATTCTAAAATATAGTTCAATAAGTGAGACAGCATAGGGTTGCACAGTGACAGGGTGTTTGTTTCCCAGTTAGAAAACGTCACGGTTTTCCTTTTTTTTTATTTTTTGTCTTTTCCTTTTGGCATCATTACGGAACAAACGATAACGTTGGGTAGAGGGGGGGAAAAAAAAAATCAAATATTGTAAACATCATACCAGTACAAAAGCACAGGTTGCAAGACGAGGTCAGAAAACAGCAAGACGGGCGACGCTGACAGATTTCACTCCTCCTCCATTGACTTCTCAATCTCCTTCAGCCTGCGGACAAACTCCTGAGCCTCCCTGTCTCCGAGTCGAGCTTCCAGCATCCTCATGATTGGCTTCTCTGGAGGGGAGAGCAAACAGATGAGAGCGCTTCCTACACCTGACACAAATATCACGATATTGAATGGCTTTTCATGCCGCATTGGAGAAGTAATTGGAAACCCAGACCTATACCCCCTGGTCCCCAAAGAAGCCAATATTATGTTTGTGTGAAGAAAAAAAAAAAAAAAGACTCAGATACAGCCTGGAGCTACATGTACCACTGGGTTTACTGCGAGACAGGTGCAAAATGACAGGCTGGACGCTCTTCCCGGCCGCTGAGGCGTTGGGTCTCCCCGGCCAGCAGAAGTCGCTGAGCGGCGCCACGGCCTCGCCGGCGAAGTCGTTGGTGGAGAGCCAGTCATAGTCCATCACAGTGAAGGTCAAACAGGCAAACCTGTGTCGGTACTGTTCAGGACTGACGTGGCTGCGCGACACGGGAACCAAAAGAATCGGGATTAAAGGCCGCGGGTGCGAGTGGGGAGGAGGGAGGGCGGCGGGAGGCGAGAGGACGGCGTACTCACAAGTAAAAGAGTTCGTCGAACACCGGGTGCAGCGTCTTCAGCTTCACCTGTGTGCGCTGACTCTTGGCCAAGGGGAAGAGGTGGTGAGGACACAGCTCCACGATGACAAAGGGGTCACTCAGACCTGAGGAAGGTCACAGGAGACGTGAGCGTTCCGTGAAAGCTCAACCTACCGCGTCGCCAACCCGTTCCTGATTCAGCAGTTTTACCATTGGCGTCCAGTGCGATGATGTCGGCGGCGTGCAGGATCTCCACGGTCAGTCTCTGCTCCGGAGCGTCGTAGTAACACTTCACACTGACCCGACCGTAACGCGTATGTTTGAGAGTTTTCTGACACACACAAAAACATGTTAGTATTATTATTATTATTGTTGTTGTTGTTGTTATTATGCATAAAAGCTAATCTCAGTGTGATACGTTCATGTACGGATGCTCAGATTGATCAGTCCTCATCATTATCAAACAACTAAAAGCGTCGCATCTTATCTTCTGTATCTAGATGCTGAATCACAGCTTCCTGTTGTTCAGGCGTGTCGGAGGTCAGACAGATCAATACTTCTCTGTGTGCACTCAGGGCCTAAAATGAGATTGTCGGCCAGGTCGAGTGGAAACGCACTTGGTAGGAAATCTTCTCCAGGTAGTACTGTTCAATCAGCTCAAAGGAGGAACATTTATTCAGCCTGAGCTCCTCCTCCAGGACCTGAAGCAGCAAGGCGATGGTCAGAGCAGGAGAAGAGACAAAGTCGGAAAAAGGTCTGACCGTGGAGACGTCCTACCTTGTGGTCTCCGCTCTTCATGTCTTCCAGGCAAAGACCTTGTCCTTTAGCGTGGAAGAACTGCAACACGGTCTACAGCAAAAAAAAAAAAATAAATAAAAAAAGAATTAAAATCTAGTAGCGACTATTTTCATGCCTGTGATTTTAATGGAGTGACATTGCAGATTATTAGGGACGTGCTGATAACACACACAGCATGAAAACACCGTCTGCGTGCCAAACTCAGCCCACTGGTGGAAACCGCTCACTTCCCAACAGAGAGCAGCTCCGCCGTCGTCACTCACGAGGGCGCCGACTGAGGCGCCGGGCGACTACCCAACCACTCGCTAAATATTTAATGCATGCTAATGACTGCATGACAGCAAGCACACTGAGCTAATTAAAGGCTGAGGGTGATAATCTGCACAGAGGTGACATGGGCCTCTTTGAGCGGACTCACCTCCAGCGTGTACTGGAAGCGGTTGTAGAACTCCACCTGCACGCCTCGGTTTTCCGTCACCGCGTCCAGGAACATCCTCAGGAGAAGCTCCCACATGCTCTGCAGGGCTCTGTAAGAGGCGGCAGACACACGGCGACGCCCACAAGTTATTGTTTACCAATTACACCCCGGCACCCGCACTCGTACTCGACAGCGGCCTCGTAATAATAACAACATGTCTGAGGGGTGTTATCAGTGGTCGTGAAGCAGGGATTCGTAACACAATCGCAGCATCTCATTAGCCGAGCTGTCGCACTGCAGCGATGGAGATCTTATGTGGAGGAGGAGAAGAAACCAGTTTGGTTTAAACATGGACGGAACCACGGATTCTTCAGAACAGACCGTCTGTGGAGGTCGGGTCAACGTGCAGTTCTGTTCATTTGCAGTGTGGGTGTGTTGGTGATTACCTGGTCAGGTTTTCCTTGACGAGGTTTTCGGTGAGGATGAGCATGGTGTCCTGTAGGTACTTCATGAGAGGGGCCACGGCCTGGAAGAGACACCACCACACGCGTCAGGCACCTTACATCTACACCTGCAGACACTCTGAGGAACCTGAGCAGAAGACGGCGACCGGGCCTTACGTCATCGTTGTTGATGGAGTCTGGCGACAGGCTGATGTGCTGGATGTACCGCCGCAGCTCAGGCAGCATCTGCACACAAATACACACTCATACATTTACAACACAATCCAATGGTACTGTTTATTTCTAAAAATCATCCATCGAACTCCTCATTGTTTTCTCGTTTCTTACAGAAATACGCGTGTGTGTGTTTGTATGACGTGAGCGGCGGGTTTACCACCTTGTCCGTGAGCAGCGCGATGAGACGTTTGGCTTCTCGCTGCAGGTCCAGGTCCATGTTGAACAGCTGCCCGTTGAGGGCCTTGTAAACCTGCTCCTTGCCCTCCGCGCCGCAGGACTCCTCCATGGCCCGCTCCACGCCCTGCCAGTCCAGGTCGTGCGGCAGGCGGCCCAGGAAGACGCGCACGTGCTGGGTGTCGTTGAGGGCGATGCAGAGCTGGAGGAGAGCGGGGAGCAGTGGAGAAGAGGAGAAACAGAGGGTGGAGGTGGAGAAAGAGAGAAGGAGAAGAAGCAGGGCTACAGAGAGGTGGAGGGACGGGGTGTGAGTGTGAACGGCTGCATTGTCAACATATCTGTTTCTCTCTTGAGCCTTTTGTGTTGCCAGGGAGAAGAGTTGCTGACATTTACTGCCCACGTCACTGCGCACTACCCCCCCGGCTCTGCCTGGCTACAGGCGTTACCTGCACCGTGAAGCTCTTGTGGTCTCGGCCCAGCTGGTTCCTCTCAATCTTGCGCGTTATCATCTCCGAGTAGCAAACGGCTTCGCTGCAGAAATTCTGTGGTCGATTGAAACAAGCGTCACCACACGGATTTTTTTGTTTGTTTTGTTTTAAATGTGGGTCTGAATCTGGGTAAAATCTCTCTGATGATTCGCGTGTGATGTGACTGTACGATGTGACGCATGTGTCAACGCGACACGAGTGTCACTCACGTCTGTCAAACGGGTGACAAAGATGAAGGCCCCCGCAGAGTCTGGCCAGGCCAGCTGGCGCCAGATCTCTCGTACCTGGCCGAAGCAGGTCGTCACCTCCACGGCGGAGGAGCTGTGTTTGGCCTGCTGCACCGGCTCCAGCTGCTCAACACACACACACACACACACACACACAAACAGACACACACACATGACTCCAAACCTCTTGGTTAAAAATAGGGATATAAATAATAATAATAAAAGAAGAAGAAAATCACGTTCCAAGCGTCGGTTCCTCTCACCTTGTCGGTTTCCACGGCGTTACGGATCCTGTCACATGACCTGTCATGAACAATCTGCAGCCACTTGTGAATCGAGGACTTGAACCAGTTGTGGAAACCCGTCAGAGCCAACATCTTTGCGTCCCTGTTCGAGAACAAGAGAGCAAATCGTTTCCGGGTGAAATGCGTTTACGCTGCGGCGTGAAAATAAACTTTATTAACTTTATCAAACATGTGACCAACTTGAGTGGAAGAAACTCCCGAAAGCCTTTGAGGATCTTCAGGGACATGAAGAGCTCAAAGATGTTCTCGCCCATCGTTTGGGTCAGTCTGGAGCTCTCCTGCTCCAGAGTCCCACACACCCGCTCCATCGCTACGTTCACATCGTCCGCTACCTGAGGAATGAACGAAGAAAACCATGTTTGTCATTTGCAACAATAACAGCAACAACGACAACAACGACAACAACAACAACAACGAGCCAAAGTTTCCACATTATCAACGACGTACCTGTTTCTCCAGCTGCCGGTACACGATGCTGAAGAAATCAACTTTCACAGCACTGAGAAAAAAACGACAACAGATGATCAATGATCCTGAACGACTTTGTCTTCACGTTTCCTGTGAGATGTTCAGTACCGATATTCACCTGTAGAAGAGTTTGTTGTAAATCCTCTGGCCTCTTTGTATGTCAGCACACACAGCATCCACCACCTGAACCAGCTTCTTCAGCTGCTCCTCCAGGTTCTGCAGAGTCAGGAGACACAAAGAGCATCTGGGAAATCTGTACTTTACACCGCACGGATGACTTTTATCATAATAATCAATGCAAACTTACCCCGTCCTCTGGTTTGTAACGCGCAATTAAGCTCTCGTACCATTCCGCTGTTCCTTTCTGTTGAAAGAAAACAAAACAGAGGGGTTCGTTTTCGTTTTTGCTTCGTTTCATTTCCTGTTTTCACGACATGCGTGCGTGTTTCGGTTTGTCACCTTGACAGCAGTAGTGATGTCCAAGTGCAGCTCGTTTCGAAGAGGACACACGGTCTTAAACGCCCGCATGTTTTGCATGTAGCCAATGCCCCTGGCACACAGACGAGAAAGGCAAGACGTAAACATCGTACGCTGACGCGTCGATTTTTCCATATACAGTACGTATAGGTTAGCCATTCAGTTATGATTCGGTTAATGTTAGAGTAAGGGGCTAAGGATATATATGTGTGTGTGTGTGTGTGTGTGTGTCTCTCCGACCAACCAAACGTTGCACATACAACCCATAATCTTCCATGGACTGACTCCTGATTGATTTTCATTTGGACAACACATTGCTGATGGCAATGTGTTTAGTAAATTAATGCATGGATATACTATGAAATTCACTGTGAATGTTCATGTCCTCTCTCCATATATATACACACACACACACACATATATACAGTATATATATACAGTATATGTATATATATAGATATATGTGTATTTATTATTATTCAACACAACGTGTTGCCAGGTAAGGGGGGAAAAAAAACACCTCTATTCGATGAGGACACTACGTCCTCCGCAGAGAGCTGTGGCTATGACCCCGTTGGGTCGAGAGGTCGAGAGGTCGCGGTCGTGTTCTGGAGGGTGTGCGCGGCGTGACGTGAGGTGACGACAGTGTGACTTTACCTCAGCATGAGCTCATAGCGCGTGATGGCGGCGGCGCTGGTGCAGGGGAACACTTGACGCATGTTCTTCATCAGGCACAGGCAGTGCTCTGTGTACAGCCTGAAGCTGTCTGACAGCTGCCTCTCCTGGACACAGGAAGGGCCCTCAGTTAAAGCTGCACGTACACTGGCTGTGAGGCATTTTTGGCTGAACCAAAAACCTTGATGAATGTCAGTGAGGCTAATGAGGCGACTGTTTCCACATGATGAAAGGTGTGTTCCTATTGGGCGGCCAGCGGCGGAGCACCTACCAGGTCTCCCCTCACCACGGGGGGGTCCCACTCTGCATCGATGGTCCTCAGCAGGCGCAGCAGCAGGGAGTAACACACCCTCTGGCTCCGATGGTGGCTGCTGTAGCACTGCCAGCGGCTGTGTTCCAAAAAAAAAAAAAAACAAACAAAAAAAACAAAAACAAAGTCTACCTGTCACCATCATGCCAAAGCTTTCACATTTAATTCAATCAACGTCTTCCTCCGTAAACACTCACATAATGGCCTGATGGAGCGGCGACAGGTCGGTCTGCACGGCGTGGTGAGTGAGCACGGTCCAGGCCGGAGGACAAACCTGTCCGTTCCAGTTGTAAGGCTCCTTCTACAGTTACATGTGGAAGATTTCAAAATGACATCTGTTCCATCTGTTATACTGGAACGCACAATTTAATATGATAAAAACCCCACAAAACAACACAACTATATTAGATTTTGTCCAAAAAAGAAGAGAACACAGTTTTCACCCACATGAAGAAATAAAATGTTCAGACTGAGCATAAACATAAACAGGGGATTTATTAATATGACTTATTAAGCTCAGACTAAAGGGATTTTTATTTCTTTGTATTTCAGTGGTAGAAAACAAACGTCTTGGAAAATAAAAACGTGTTTATTGATCAGCCAGAGAATAGAAGAGCTAATTTATGGGCTGGATGTGTGTGACAAGAATAATAATAAATAAAGAGTGAAGACAATAATATCATTAAATGGCTAAATGAGGATAATAAAACACATGAAACCAAAAATCTATTTGGTGTTTAAAAAAAAAAACTCTATCTCCATTTCACTTGTTCTCTGTGCTTTTTCATTTTCATTCCTTTATTGTCACAAGTTTAAAAAAGTATTGTTATTATTATTATTTGTATTTATTATGATGATTATATAACCCAATAAAGCCAATAAATGATTTCATGAAACCTGAAAGCATGAATGAGTAAATGAAAGTACAAGCTGTTGGATGGGGCTGGATGACTCACCTTCACATGAGCGTGCTCGTACTCCACAATCTGACTCAACAGCTTCTTGTGAACAGAGATGTTTGACTCCTTCTTCGACAAAGCCGTGTCTCTCTGGTGGAAGAGCAAATAGCATTAGCATCAACACGTCGCACTTCTCTATGATCCAGCGTGACGTGAGTGAGTCGCTGTGACATCCACCTGGCTGGTGAAGAGCTTCAGGATCAGGTGACACTCGCCCTGAACCTTGGAGGCACTGGACCGAGGCTCCAGCTTGAACCAGGTGTCGTAGCCGACGACAGGCAGCTCCTGCAGGGGGGGGAACCAGCCTCGTTACCACTGCTGTTCCGGGTTTCTACCCGCGTCTCGCATTCTCAACACTCACATTCAAAGGGATGTTGATGCATCCGAGGAAGTCGTCTGCGTTCTCCTCCGAGCCGGATGATGCCGACCCATTGGCGCGCACCGACTTTGCTATCTGCTTAAAGTACCTGTCAGGAGAGAGAGGGGCGTGCTGAGGAGACAGCTGGCATGCATTTAGACGCCGTTTCATCCGCGGTGACTCAAAGTGTTGAGGAGGAAATCCGGATTAACAGTTTGTGATCCTGGGAACGATTGACGTTCTCAGGTTTTGCAGATCTCGCCCACGACACTGACACTTATTGACACCAGGGCTTTTCTATGTGTCACTATGTCTCAACTGTGGAAAGATGAAAAAAAAAACAAAAACAAAAAATCCTCCAATCAGGATGCTGTCAGTTTTTTTTTTTTTAATAACCTAACCCTGGCCTTTTCATTCACCGAGTGCAACGTCGGTCTTTATTTGGATGGTAATAAACCTTTGATTGGCAGGTTGAATGATTCATCTGACATCTGGATGAATGGATGATTCACCCACTTACATAACTGTAAATTTGTGAACGAACTTCAGACCTCAGATCAGATCAGAGGAATTCAGGATTACACCACGCAGCAGCTTGTACCTGCCCATTCCTCGAAGCCCACTGACTTCATTGAGCTTTTTGCAGGCCTCTGCCACAGACACGTCGTCATCATGATCCCTGAAGAAAAGAGGATGAGTCAGGTTATTGCAGTTAAAGAGGTAAAGACACGAATGCAACTTTATTTTTATGTGGTAAAAAAAAGCAACTTCACAGGATGACCAAACCCAATATTTGTTTTAATCCCACTGTTTGCTTGGAATGTTTGGAATGCTATTGCAAAAATAAATGTGACCAAAACGAGATTAAGATGAAGGAAAGCTCACAGATCTCACCATATGTCCAGATGTAAGAGGTCATTGTGAACGTCGTCGATTTCACTGTGAGACACAAAGAAAAAAACATGAACCGATTTTTCTGCGTGAGTAAACACGAAAACAAAAAAGAAAAAAAAAGAAAAAAAAAGAAAAAAAAGAAACTGTGAATCCTTCCTGTCACACACATCATCACGTCTGGTGCAAAATGCCAAAGCGCCGCACTCACAACACAAAGTGTTCGTCCCACACCGGGTTCAGAGTCTCCGGTTTGACGTCCGTCACCTGGATGCACCTGGCAGGTAACACCTCCTTGGTGCTGGAGCGTTTCTCCAGCTTCTCCTTCCTCTTCCTGAAGCTGAACTTTCTCTCCTTCTTCTCCTCCATCTCCCGCGGGCTCTGGCCCATCAGGATTCCCAGCATGCAGTAGGGGTCACTGTACCCTGGCGGGCCGCAGCGTGACACAAAGAAAAGGTCATTGCGCTCGTGAAAAGTGTTTGTATCACCCCCGTGATCAGTGTCGGGCTTTTTTTTGTGTGTGTGTAATCAGTGTGAGTGGACGTCTGGAGTGAGATTCATCTCAGCTCGCACGGAAAGTGGACACAAGTAGTTTTGTTATGGTCAAGGGAGATGACACAAATCCTGCAATCAGCTTCATCATGAATCATGCAGACGTTGAGCATTATTCATATGTATGAGCTCTTTAATTAGGAACCAGTTATTGTTGTGTTACGGATATGCTTCATGTGTGTTGGGCCACATGAAACTAAATCTAAATCTAATATTTTCATGCAGAGTAGTGCCCCCTACAGGCTTATTACCATATGACATGTCGGGGCATTTGTGGAGATTTAATCTAAAATATCTGAAATCGTGCAGGTTTCATCAAAAATATATCACTTCATAATTAGTTTGCTCTGTTTTTATGGTTTTGTTGGGGAAAAAAATCTAAATATATGCAAATATAAACAAACAAGAATATAGAGTGTGGCTTACGTATAGACTGCTCTGTAAATATACCCATATATAATACAGGGGGTCCTCGAGTTACGTCGGTCACGTATTACGTCGTTTTCGTAGTTACGACACATCTCCCGTGAACTTCCTTGTTTCGGATTAAGCGGTTTGCCCCGTAAATACGTACAGACTTCACACGCGAACGAGTTGCTGAGCGCCCGCTCTGTCTCTCAGCGCTGCAGAGAGACAGAGAGAGGTGCTGCAGAGCCTGCCGGCACCTCCACAACTGTGTTTACTTATGTCAAATGGCCGGCCGGCGGGGCAGGAGGGGGCGCCAGCGGCAGCTGCACAGCAGGAGATGCACACGGACACAGATGCGTTCGGGATCGTGGCGATACCGTAGGTTTATTCACAACACAGGGTCTATACGGTTGATATCAGAAATCTAAAGAAAATGCTCATTACACTCGCGATCTCAACCCCTACGGTGTGTCAAGAGGGACAAAAGGCAATTCACCAAATAAACTCTTATTTTAGCGTGGTGTTATAGCGACATCTGGTGGCACAATGTATGCACAATGGCACAATGAATGTATGGTCCGATTTACGTCGAAATTCGCTTACGACACATTCTCAGGAACGGATCTCCGACGTAACTCGAGGACCCCCTGTATATACACAACAATGCATGCATTGTTATTATGCATTGTATTATCCCTGCAATATCACTTGTGTTATCACTCAAAGATTTATTGAGTGACTGTCATATAAAACTTTTCCATGGCTCCACGATTGCCCAATAAGCCTCACCAGCCAATACGCTCCACTAGCCAAGTTTGTTTTCTATGACTAAAAGATTATTTAGTGCTTGAAATATCTCACCATTCGCGTCCTTGGCCATTAGGTTCTTTGCTTTCATAACGGAGACTCTCAGAGAAAAACTGGCTCGCTGTGGAAAACAGGAGTAAAGAGACAGTTCAGCACCAGTGTTGCTGTTAGTACACTGCAGTGTTCCACGACCTGATTTCATTCAGGTTCACATCAGCACGCATTCTGAAATTAACGTGAAAATATATGATATGAGTTAGCTGCTACATTCTTATACGACTCATTTATATTTACATCCATTTTCCGATGGTAGCAAACCAGCAGCAGCTTATGTAAACAAAGCATCTCACCTTGGACTCTTGAACTTTTTGAAGAATAATGTCATGTTCCTCTTCGCCCATATCAAACACCTTCGAGAAACGACATGACACTCATGACTGTCACTGCATCTGGGATGGACAGATGGATGGATGGATGGACGGATGGATGGATGGATGGATGGATGGATGGATGGATGGACGGACGGACGGACGGATACCTTTAGCAGGTATGCGAACAGTTCCTCGTCACTCTTCACGTGCTCCGTTGAGGGCACTCCGACCCGGTTGACCACCGTGTACACGGCTTCCTCATACAGCAGGTCCAGCTACAGAGAAAACACACTCCACTTTATTAAAACCCTTCAAAGAAAATGAAAGCTGATGTTCCCTCAGCTTCATGCTTTCTGCTCTGCTGAACATCAAACGCAGGGATGAAAGAACACACACACACACACACACACAGACGCACACACACACACAGTGACTGTGTTGTTATTGTGACTTATTGTGCTGAAAATATGATGAAACCAGAGAAGCCGAGCTGACGCACCTCCGTCCTGCTGATCCTGTCGGGGATAAAGGCCTGATCCACATACTCCTGAGGCGGCGGCACTGTGCAGGCGCCTCTTTGGCACTGAGAGGGGACGAAACCACGTTAGCCAAAGAAAGATCAGGTTTTATTATGGTGAGGAGAGTAATAACTGGAGGGACGAGGTGCTGAGGCACAGTATATATGACTGACAGGTAGGACTACACAAAATATTTTTAACTATGAATTAAATAAGAAAAGTTTAGAGTAAAAGTCACAATAAAATGTCTCAAGTCAAACTTATTTTCATATTTTCTGTATAATGCATAGTTTATCATATGGGATTTAAATGAAATCCTATTCTGGCGTAACCAAACCTAAACATTTGTCCATACATAAGTGGACAATTTACACAATACCAACATGTTGGTATTGGCCTGTAAATAAAATTATTGTCAATGATGTCCTAAGAATTAAGATATTTCACAGTTGAGAACTTTGGTTCTTAGGAGACATTCAGTTACCAGATCTGAGCTATATATGCTTTGGATGTTACTTATGTTCTGAAGAGCAAAACTTTTTTCTGTTTGTTTGTTACTCCACTGGCATCAGGCAACTTGGTGATGAAGTCATCAGGCTCTCAGTAAACATGTGAAGAAGACATCACTGCCCTGTGAGCAGTGGCAGCAGGAGGAGCTGAACATAGCCACTGACAGCAGCTCCTCACAGCTGAGCTTCCAGTCTTCTGAGCGCCCGACTCAACCCGGCCCTTCTGTCCACAGACGTCACGCTGGAGACCCGCTCGCCGGAGACTGGGTGGGGGTGGGGGTGTGTGTTTGTGTGTGTGTGTGAGGGGGGGTTACCTCAGCCTGGGCCGCCCGCAGCATGTTGTCCTGTTTTTGAAGGATGGCGTTCATGCGCTCAAAGAACTCTGCGCTCTCCTCTGACATCCTGCCAAGAAGAAGGAGCTGATTGACAACTCGTCCCGAGGAATCAAGACGAAACGCTGCATGTGTGTGTGTGTGTGTGTGTGTGTGAATATTTGTGGACAGTGATTTAAAAACACAGTGGGTTGCAGTGACATGACACTGCGTCCTGTTTACAGACACTGTACAGTATGAGAGGAGCATCTGTCAGCGGGCAGATGATGCTGGACTCCTCCATTAGGAACCCTGCGTTTCCTGATTCTCCAGCTGCTCTGGACCAAAGCTCTGAGCCCTCAGTGCGCCTCCATGTGAATCTGCTCTGATGAGAGGAGCCGTGTGCAAAATGCAAACGATGCTCTGTGCTTCCTCCAGGTGTGAGTGAATCCCGGGCTCCCGCCGGCCCCAGTTGTCATGGTGATACAGGAACATTCGGGGAGGGAGTAACTGGCTGAACACCTTGGGAATCCCCCCCACCACCACCGCCACCACCACCATCTTCACCCTCACCGGGCATCTTCCTCCCCGCCTGTTTGGAAGCCATCGGCTCTGATGTGAGCTGTGGCACAACCATCAGGATCAGCCAACTCCTCCTCACCCCCACTGTCCCTCCCCTCCCCTCCCCTCCCCATTATGCAGACGAGCCGTCCTCAGAGGCCCCGTCACGCTCCTTTATTAGCGTCATCGCACCACAGCAGGCGGGTGGCAGCCCATCCCGCCACCCACTGACTCTCGGCATGGTGGGGAAGCGGATGGCAAACCCCCGAGGTATTGATGAGCACTAATGGTCGGTTCGCCCGTGCTCGGAGAGCTGGTCAGGTTTGCACTGGCACCACACCCGGTGACACTGGAAAGGTGGATTCAGTTGATTAAAGCATCAGAATCAACAATGGAACGTTTTTGTTTTTTTCTTATTCTCCCCTATTAAAAAAATGTCTTCCAATTATTTATCCAATAATCTGTGGATTAATCTCGATTTATTTATGGGAAGATTTTGGCTCGTGGCAACTGCAAGGAATGACATCATTCCAATAGTGTTTGTCAGATATAGAGTTAAATGTCTTAGCAGAATACACACACAAAGAAGAAAATATACATCGTAAAGGCCTTAAATAAAATGGTTCATAGATCAATGTTCATACAATCACAGCTTTTTTCCCCAGACAGAATCAACACAAACAACAAAGTCAGCACTTTACTTTTCAACTTCACCTGCCTGTTTGCTGATTTCGCCAAAAAAAATAATAGAATGTTGTTTGTTTGTACGTGACGAACAATTAAGCTTCAGCTGATAAAACACACGCATGTGTGATGAGATGCTCATTCTCATCACACATATTTTACAGCATGCAGAAATCTGCTCCTTCCTCTCGCCGTGAAACAGCTTGAGGATTTGTTCCAGACAGTTTGGGATCTTTTGTTTCGAGATCTGGGACGATGTGTTCAGGAACAGAAATAACAGCCGGAAAATGACAACAACAACAACAACAACAAAAAACCCCGGCTAATTTAGATTATGATGCATCTAAAAGAAAATGATGCTGATTATGTTTTAACCTTTCTCTCTCTCTCTCTCTCACACACACACACACACACGCTACCAGAATAACAAACTGATTTCATGTTGCTAGGAAACAGGCCCCTCAAACATTCATTCAAACACTTCAATTATGTTTCCCCATCTTTAGAGCAAATCAGCAAAACATAAATAAAAAACCATGGACATTGTGATCTTCTCTCTGCCGGGCTTATGTTTTTCAAACAGTGTTAACTGGGAGTGTGAAGGTGACGGCAGCCTCCCGCTTCAGATCCCAACACAATATGGCAGCGCATACGTAGTAATTAATAGTGCAGACATCACTGTCGTGTGCAGCATGAAAGACAATCTGACGTCTGTGTGCGTCCTAATAAAATAAGATGGTTTTTAAAATGGGATTCATCATGGCTGTCAGTGGATAATATCGGCCTTCAGCTCCGATCACAACCCAGAGCGTCCGTGACAAGAATCCCACTTCTCAATACACACAAGGAGGTTCATTTGACCTTAATTACACATTTGATTAGGCAACAGAACACACACACACACGCACACAACAGGTGAAAAGGCTTGAGTGTGGAGATATGGTCGCGGCGGCTCTGATTGCATCTCTCCATTCAATAACTCGTGAAAGAAACAGCAGTCTCCCGGCTCGAAATACTGACAGACTGAACAGTGGCCTGGTGTGAAATCATTTCCAACTTGGGTGCTCGTGGGCGCTTCGCGATTGTGTTTCACAGTTTACACTCCCTCGCTGTGCGGGACAATGGCTGACGCTGGATTGGAACCATTTACAGACAGACAAAGGGCAAACTCACATTGCAACAGCTGATGTACGGAAACGACAGTAGTTGTGGACGATCCTTCTCAGGATTTTACTTTTAATGTCTCTTAATCAATAATATAATTTTTTTTTTTTTTTTTACTACTGCTCAATAAAGCTGATATCAAACAATACATTGATCCCGGTACTGTTGATTGATCCAAAGGTGGACAGATGTTGACATGTCTTAATGTGTCTGTGCACAGGAGTACGTCAATGACATAAACGACATCATTCAGACAACAAACCCATAGAAACTCCTGCACATGTTGTTTACAAGTTTTCTGTCTTTATATGCACAACAGCGTTTATGGCTGTAACTGCCTGTGCCATTTAGTTTCCATCAGATGTCATTCTAAATTGACTGTTACTCCGTATTGATAAAAAAAAAGAGAGAGAGCCGCACTACAGGGACAATAATAATAATCCAATCCATTAATGAGACAGCAGCGAGCTCACGATCCAAACCCCAGTGAAGTCAGGTATGTAATATGAAGTTCACCGCCGTTGACAAAGATCCAATAGAAATAAGCAAACAATAATAACAAGCCAAAATGTCCATTTGAATCGAAATCCTTGTCGGTCTTATGAGTTATAGCACCAGGTCAAGCTCATCTGTCACAGTACCTCGTGCCTTTGACTCCACACACCACTCAGATAGAGGTTTATAGCGTATTTTGATTTAAATTGATTTTTTTTTTTTTAACAAAAAGGTTCACCTTTGACGTGCATCACCGGGTCAAGAACTGTGGCCAGAGTAAGTCTACATGGCCTCGTTTGCACATTCTCAATTAAAGCGTGAGTGCGGGGCGTTCAGGAGCAGCGTGACTGGATCACAAAGATCAACAGCCTGGCTCTAATGATGAGCGCTCAGGGTGTGCGCACGTCTGAGGCTCAGCGTGAGGGCTGTGGCACCGGGGAGCTGGAAAAGGAAACGAGCAAGGAGGTGAGATACTGAGGCTTTAAATGACTCATCGACACAAACAGGTTCCACTGAAGCAGATTTTATATCAAACTTTGTGCAAAAATATACTTAAACATGATCAATGAGAACGACATCCTGAGACAACATTAAAAATAAAGAGTAAACGTGTTCAATGTTCTGTGCTCTACAAGTATTGGTCTCTGAAATGCAGCATCGATCAGCTCTGAACGTCGCATCGGAGGTTATCTTCCACGTTAAAAATAGACACGGTCGTCACTACGAGTATAAGTTCACACTGTGGCAGCAGCCTGCGTTTAGGTTGCCATGGAAACCTCAGGTTCATACTATTACTTTTGGCTCCGCACACGAAGCTTCAAAACAAAAACAACAGATGCTTGGTTTTACCTGCGCCGCGAGGCGGGCAGGGAAAAAGTCCAGTGGGGAAAGCGAGGAGGGATCAGACAAGATCCAGACCGGGTTACGAAATCCACTCATGTCCAGTTTATTGTCCAGAGCTCTGACGGACACAGAGCTGAGAGGCTACGACGGACACGAGACATGAATCACAACAGTAAACAGCGCTGGAAGAGAAAATAAGTATAACAATACATACATCAGACTACACACAAAGACATACAGTACATACATGTATAGATACAAACATACTGTACATACATAAAGGTCATAAAGTGTCCACACATTTATACAATTAATGACACATACAGGTAAATATACAGAACGTATACTGTACATACAAAAGAATGTACATAAACATACAATAATCAAACATAAATCAACACGTAACAACATAAGACAAAGGAGTGGGCTTTTTTTAAATATTGAAAATATTAACAGTCAAGCGTCAATATGCTGTTTGTTGACAATAAAATCTGGAATAAACCAGAACTTAGAATGTTTATTAATTTACAAATGGTCTAAAGAGTGATCTTTAACACAGTCTTTCTGTCTTCATATGCTGGGCTTCAGATCTGTACTGTTATCTAAACAACTGATGAACTCATTTATTGACATAAAATGTCAGGAAATATTGAGAAACAAATCGACTTTCGGCTTTACAGCTCGTTACAATCCATAGTTAGGTTTTACTGTAGGTGACCTCTAGTGGCTGAAGTAAGTATGACGGTAAGGTGACAGGCTGACATTACATTAACATCCATAATGGAAGGAGTTTGTGGTAGATGGATGGGATCAATAGTTTCTTTTATCTATAACTGCTCCATAACTGTGCGAGCATAGTGACTGTAACCATGACAACGAAGGTAACCTTTGGAAAAAAATATATATATTTCGACCCAAACCATGTTCGGCAGACGTACAAAAATGTATTAACACGAACATATTCAGGCCAAATGCACAGACATTTAAACACATACATACATACATACATACAACATGTAAATGGTGATTTACATAAAGTCGTCTTTATTTTTCACTTCAGAGAACAGACCTGTGCTATGGTGTGGAACCTATGTTGACGGGACATGTGGACGCGAGAACCATGTGGTGGGAAGTGATATACAAGAAGGCAGCATTAGCGATCCCCTCAGAGCCTGACTGTGCATGTAATAGCGAGGCTGATGTGTCCTTGGGGGAGAGGCAGCTTGTGCATGGCCCCCTCACAGCAAGTCACAACTGTGGAACAAATGCCATCCACATTAAAAACACCAGTGACAAGAAATGACGAGCTGTAGCTCCAGCAGGACGGAAAAATGAATTCATAACAGGAAAACATGAATCCTCATGAGGCCGTGAGGCCATTTTCAAAAAGCAACAGAGCAAATTCTGAGCTCCCCAGCAATTTGTTTTCCATTTGAAAAAATACATTATGGGCGCTATTAGTTGTCCTCATCTTCAGCACTTAAGTAAATATTAAGCGTAACATGCATTAACTGGCTGCCTCTGCCTCAAACTCCAGCGAGGCTTAATTTGTGTCTTTTGTGTCAGTAATTCAGCAGATAATCATTAGGCGAGTAACGCAAATGTCATAAGACACAAAGTTCAGGCTGAACACTTGTCATCTAATGGGCCTTATAGACGGAGATGCCAATGTGCAGTTAGCAGCACTCACAGGCTTTAATGGAAAACCCGCTCATTCATTTTGAATGGCAGAAAATACACTGTGTGGTCACACTGTTGTTCTGTGGGGTCGGTCGCACTGTGTGACATAGTGCAGACAACTGCCAATCAAATCATCCAGTTGTGTCTGACATCAAATTGGAGGAGAAACTTCATCGTGTGCCATGGGAAATCGCAAAGTTTTTATTTACCTGGGCACGAAACGGACAAACATAACCTGTAGAAAGGCGGCAGAGGCAGCTGGTGATTGGTTAATGTTGCTATGACGACTGCATCAGCACCATGCATCATGGACGTCGATATCAGCGTTGCGTATATGTAACGCTGCTCCATTATCGTATTTAAAACAAAAAGGTATTTGGTTTTTGTCTACAACTTGCTGGTCAAATTATGTAACAGGTGTGTGCCTGAACACCACCCTTTAAAACCAATTACCATGGCAACCCTTCATTTAAGCATTGCTGCATTTTCATCAAACAGTGACCAACAAAGTTTTAATGACAGAAAACCTCAGCAAAACAGTTACAGTGCTTGACAAATCGTGTGTTGGTGTGAAGCTGGTTGTGGCGGCAGCGGCTCACCTGCGAGGTAAAGGTTCGGGAGACTGCGTGAGGGGGCTGCTGGCGCTGGGCGGCGTCTCCCTGCGGCTCCTCAGCGACTGGCTCCTCTGCACCTGCCGCAGCACACTGCTCTTCAGGTCCAGCAGCGTCGTCATGATGGTTCACTGCAAGGAGACACAAAGTGCATCAAGATGCATGAGGGAGGAATTCACAAACTCTATCCTGGGAATATGAATCAAACGTCATTGAAATTCAGCTGTGGGTTTATATTTATATAAATATATATCACCGGCTGTTTCTATAAATACAGTTGGTCGCAGGGTTTACTTTGCCCCCACCCGCTCCTTTAACATAATTACACTCTTCCTCGGCGGAAGGTGTGTTCCAGGTCTTTGTGAGTCTGCCTGATGCCCCAATGTGTGCAATTTATTCTCCACCTTTTCATCTGGTTAGTTCACAGTCACTCGACCTTTATTTATAGGACCAAGCTTTGTGCAAAATCGAGCCGCCTTAGTGAGCGGCGAGCCATAAGAGCTACACAAAAACCGCCGCACCTTTTACTGACATAAAAGTAAACGCTATGTATGTAACATGAGTTTCCTGAAAGTTGCAACCAAACAGGTCAAGACTACACCATAGTCAAAACTATAAGTGGTTACGACTGGACAGACATGAATATGTACAACAGCTAAATCAATGGAAGAAAAATGGACATTGATATAAGATTGATGTCAATCCTCTCACGCTTTTTCTCCAAACGCAAAAAAAATCTCTTTATATCCTTCATATGAAAATCAAAAGTTTGTTAGATTATGATAGATAGCTCACCAAGATGCTTTTAGCGCATTACATATAAGTGAATTAGCACTAGCAATTTGTACACAAAGGTTCACTTTGGCTATCTGGACAGTGATTAAACAGGAATTTAGAAAAACGAGCCTCATAATGTTTGGCGCTGCGTTGCTAAGCAATTCACTCAGACACAGTTGGCCCCTCTCACAGCCACTTGCCATGAAGTGAACTTTCATTTTGGCCTCATGGTGCCTTTTAAAGAGCATTAACTGCGTTATATGACCCCATAACAGCTCTGTGCTCCGTCAGTGCACCGAGCAAGAGCTGAAGAATAAAATAGACCGAAGATGTTTACGGAGACTGTGCCTATCAGCATCTTCCCAGAGTATAAGGATGAAAAAGGCAAGTGAGGATATGAAGCAAGCCTGCATCACAACATCTGTCTCTGGAGTCTCTGGAAACAGGGGAAAATATATATATATATAAAATGTCCTCCTGTTCTGTGCAAAAAGATAAACCTAACGAGAATAGACTGCAATGGGATTATCACTCGAGCTGAATAATTAGTGTGCAGATTATTTTAGGCCCTGAACTTCATTATGTATCGGCACTTTATGCCCTTTATAAGGAGCTAAGCCTTTTAATCTTGACGTTGAAGGTTGGACGTCTGTAAATATCTGTGGTTCCATACTGAGGTCATTTGAACACAATACATTTATCAGATAACACTTTGTTCAAGTGCAACACAACAATTTTGACAACACAATGTTGAAGCTTATTGTCGAATCAGAGAATCCAAATTAATTGATGTCCAGTTTACAGTTTTTTTTAAAAAAGTCCATAGAAAGAAATGGGGACTGTGATAATGTCTCCGTCTTCACGACTGAGTCTTTTGTGAGACTCCAACTGTCCAAAACAATGGCAGAGACGCAGGAAGAGACCAAACGCTAGGAGAGAGGGGGGAGGAACTGACAAGGACACAAGAGGGAGGGTTTGATTGATGGAGACGCCGTGTTGGAGGACAGACAGAGAGACACGCTCAGACACTCAGACGGTCTTTTCAGTGGTTGACAGCCAGTGTCTGCACATCGGTGCGATGAACCGTGGGCAGGGAGCTCCTTCCCACTTTCCAGCCAGTAAAAAAAATGAAAAACAAAAACAAAACACAATAGCTACTGTTAGGATCAAAAAAGACAATTAGATCAATGTGCTGGTTGA
Organism: Trinectes maculatus; assembly: GCA_016785345.1. Taxonomy (NCBI): domain Eukaryota; kingdom Metazoa; phylum Chordata; class Actinopteri; order Pleuronectiformes; family Achiridae; genus Trinectes; species Trinectes maculatus. The sequence continues at coordinate 129,015 of JAFBJQ010002591.1, forward strand.
AACAGATTCTGAGTCGTTGAGATGCTAATTAATTTTTTTTTATTTTTAATTACATGACACAGTTGACGGTTGCCTGTTTTGGATTATAGAGCTTTCGTCACACAGGGAGCAGCGTGCCGTTGGTATGAAGGTGTCTCGATGGTTAAGCCAAAGGACAGTATGCTATTGATCCGAGTGGCTGACAACTGTTATCTGCCTGGAGTACCCTCACTTTACTCCAGTAGACTCAAGTGTCGATACTCCTTTCCTGACAGATACCATCAAGACAAGACATTTACAGTGCGGCCACTGGTGGCGTTTCCCCCCATTCATTCTCTACATGGCCATTTCCATGGCGTTTTCCAAAATGGCAGATAAAAAGGTGTCACTATATTATTTTCAAGCTTTCAGCACTCACAGATTGCTGCTTAGTTGCAGAAAATACAATGAATACGAAACGACTATGGCGAAAAGTCAGTGTGAGGATTTCTTTTCTTGCACCGGTGATGAGGTGGAACAGTCGAGGTGAAGGTTCAACAACACTCTGCATTGGCTGCTTGTGGTCGATTCGTGGGTTTTAAGGCTCATTGAGGAGGAAAATGCAGAAAATGCAGAAATTGTACAGACGTCAGTGTTCTCACGTACAAACACATTCACACAGTTTCAGTAGAATGTCTGGATTCCTGCGCTTGTCTGAAAGCAGCTACGCAAACATTTCACTCCTGATTCGGATCCCATGAGCGTCCAACCATGATGCTCTCAACCTGAAAAGCTAAAAATAATGATGATGAGTCTAAACGACGCCTTGAGAAAAAGCATAAATCCCGGTGCTTCATATCACAAAATTGTTTGAAATTGCCAATAAACTCCAGACAATTTACAATGAAGAATTAATCATGGCGCTCCATCATTGTCTTGATGACCAGATAAACAATGTTTCTTTTGAACTGTAGTTTGTCAATAGTCATCCACCGGGCCTTCGCGGCCATTTCAACCAGTTACTCTCTACATGCTGTTGTGGAGTAACCTGGTAACTGCAGATGATTGGCCACTGCATTGACGACCGTGATACACGTCGGTTAGTTTAGCGCTTGATTTAAGGTGCCAAGTGAGAGTGTTTTCGTTTTTGAACATCTGAGCCCGCTTTGATAAAAAGTTCTATATTTAATAAGACTCGGAATAGTTTGTCGGCTGTTTTTCTGACTCTGCATATGTTTCCTGTGGGGAGCCGCGGAGGAGCTGTCAACCTCTATTCATCTCGGATCAAGGAACCACACTTATGACTGACAGGAGCTGGAGAGGCTGGATTTACTGCTTAAACCTGAAATCAACTAAGTGCTGAATTTAAATGAATATAAATCTATGCTTTGTACCAATCTGGACGAACGTATAGAATGTCTAATCAATTTACAACTTCTGTATCTCATAGATTACATACACCTGTCTTTCAATTTCCTAATGTATTGGTACTAAATATGTCGTTTAAAATAAATACTACTGATCTTATCATATCAAAACCATTTTATTACTATTTTAGCCCAGGTCAACAATGCACACATGTTTGCCAGAGTTTACAATTAGATGTTTTTATCATAAGAAGGTTTTTATAAATGCAGTCTATAGATCTGATGCTAATAAAACTGCTAAAACTGCACGTATGTGTATGTGTGTGTGTGTGTGTGTGCATGTTGTTGCCAAACATCATAGAAGTTGTTCACTGGTTTATTCTCTGCTGTGCGACGTCTGTTCAGCAGTGTTTCTACAAACACCTCAGGCATGTTTGGCTGCTGTGATAAACAGGAAATCGTTTTTTTTTTTTTACTTTTTACTTTAACCTATGGCGACACAGACAGACAGACAGAGAGACAGAGAGACAGACAAAAAAAAAACCCTGCTCAAGCATCACATCATATGCTCTGCATGCAGACCGGAGAGCGAGGACTGCTGACAGCTAACAGGCTCCACAGAGCTGCCGTCTCCCAGGTGAACTCATTTCAATTACAGGAGCGGATCGTTCCCAACTGGATTTCACTCTGTCTCAGCCGTCAACCCACAGTGACAAAACGGGTCGACGTGGCACCGCCGGTGGGGCGCCGGCTGCCAAGGAAACACTGTCAAAGCCAAGTAAATGCCTTTCTCGCTACACTGGTGTCAAAGTCGTGCCAGGGAAACACTTGCTCACCAGTGTCTCCCTCTTGTGAGAGCCAATGAGCCCGGCAGCCACAGCCGCCATGCTGATGAAAACGGAGTGTCTCTATGGTAACGGCAGACGAAAAGGAGCTGGTAAATACAGGTAAAAGGAATTCTTCAAAGACTGGGGGTGGAGGGGCAAAACACCAAGACCCTCTGCGTTATATGGTGTTTGTCTTACACAGAGATGATCCTGACAAGCGTGACCACATCGCAGCAGGCCGCCGTCTGGTCACATGACCAGAGAGGTTGTTTCCAACCGAACTTTTCTCCCCACACTTCTCGTTTCTTCACGGTTGGATGTTTCTGAAGTGTCCAGCACGCGACGGGCAGCCAGAGACACCGGAGCAGATCAAAGTGTGTGTGTGTGTGTGTGTGTGTGTGTTTACATCGCGTCCGGACTCAGGATTGGTCTTTGTGTGGTTTTCAGAAAAGCACCTTTCTGAGTCATTAGTCCTTCAGTTGCTGAGCACTTCTCTAAGTGTCTTAAGTGTCTGAGCGTGAAAGCCTCATCCTGTGGAGGACGGATCACTGTTTCAAAGGGGAAAGGGCCAGGGGGGTGGGGGGGGGGCTACGCTTCTTTGTCTTATATAACAAAAAAAGATCAATGTCATTACGAGCATGCATTGGATTCCTCACATTCCTCCCGTGTCCCCAGAGGCAAACACTAAGCGTCTCTTCCTTATGATGACACCGACAGTCGTGTAATTGAATCAAATGCACATTTTGACCTCCGTGTTCACCCACACTTCATTTAACCACATCAGCCTGAGGAGGTGCACTCTGAAACCATAACTCCAACTCGATTATACTGACATGTCATCAGCCGCTGTTATCGTGGGACTGCCCCCTTAGGAAAAAAACAAACAAAAACAAACGATGACATCGCCCTGACCCATAGTGCATGCACCTGTAGATAACACAAAAATCTATAAACCAGTGAAAGAAACAGTGCATCTCGTCGTCCACTCCTGCAGCCTGTGTTGTCAAGCAGATGATGAGCACTTTGGCTTGGAAACCGACTGCCAGAAAAAAAAAACCCTGGAACTGACGGCTTTTGTAAAGGGCGTCAGCACCACAGCAGCAGCAACCACCGACAACCACGCACAACACACAAAACTTAAACAATGGCACGTATCCCTGCTTATTATGCTGCGGATAATATGCGCTTTGTTACCACGAAAATACTCCGCTGTCAAAAAAATAGCAGCCATTGACTCTTTACGCTGAGGCAACGATGCCTCCTCCTCCTCCGTAGCTGACGCAAAAATCATCAAAACTAAATGAACAAAGCGCCGTGCAACAATGCCAGTGTGGCTCTGAAGTCATGCGGCCGCGCTCACACGCTGTAATTAATGGCAAACTTCAGAGAGGAACAACTGAAAACTATATTTACACAGCATTACCATAACCTTTTCACAGTGTCTGGGGAGGCGGCGTTTCACAGACAGGTTGAATCCACTGTGTACGAAAAGGAGGCAAAGATTAATTAATAACTAATGAGCTCATAATAAATCGGTCTTAAGTGGAGTTATGACCCCCACAAGGCTCAACAGAGGAGGAGAGGGATGCTCACACAGCCACATAATGTTAAGTCTGAACAAAACGAACAAAGCTGTTTTTATTTTTCTGTGAATCAGACAATGATTTTTTTTCTTCCCTGTTTGACCCTTTAATCTGCTGCTTGTGAAAACACTTGAAAATGCAGGTAAATTACAGGCTTGCAATCTACGTTACTATCAGTGAAAGACTGCTTCAGGTGAGGTGAGTGTGTGTGTGTACATTCCAGAAGCATCTGCAGTGTATATACAGAAACACAAAGCTCTGTATCAATGCTGAGTGAAGGGGCTAAGAGGGAGAAAATCACATTATGATCAATAGATATTGATTGATGTGTAATTTGATTTACAAGCAGGAACAAATAACCACCTCTAATTTTGAGTTCAATTCATTTTTCATAGTTTGTTGAAACAAGCTGATGAGTACAACAACAACAACAACATCATCCTTTATGTTCATTTGATGTGATGCCAATATGTGTGTGTTTGTGTGTTTTCATTCTCGATGGATGAGGGGCACTGATAGAGCTTTGGAAATATGCAGAGTGATCGACAATATTTGCAAAAGCACACAAACGTGGCACGACAAAACCACAAATCCACTGTGATCATATGCAACACTGCACCGAGATGAAGCTCCACAGCTGAGTCCGCCTGGATCAGCCTCCACTCAGACTCAGCTGGAGCTGCTCTCCACCATCCTGCTCCTGATGGACTGAGATGATGAAGAGGAACTTTTAACACACTCCACCACGTACGATGTGTACTCTCACCGGAAGCCGGAAGACGTCTGATCATATATTATTTTAGCGGCAACACAACTTTAAACTCCATAAACAAATAAACAAATAAAATATTCAACCACGGTGATTTTAGATTCAACAGGTGTAAATGGACCAACCCTGAAATTTACACACACACACACACACATATATATATATTCATAACTGGCGCGTGCACATGCCTGTAATGTTTGTTCTACTTGTGTCCAGAGGTGAATCGTGAATGATGAATGAATAATGAGCAGCTCGGCTCACCTGTGTGTCAGGAGTCAGGACACTTTCACGGTGCGCAGCTTCCTCTGTCTGGCTCTCTCTGTCGCGTTGTATCCGAGGCTCGTGTCGCTGCACGCGGACGCGACGCGGTCAACTTCTGTTCCAACAACGTGCGGATGTTTTTCTCGCGACTTGCGACGGACGACAGCTCATTTTAGTCTCCGGAGCTCTTTCCTGTTCGCACGCGCCGCCGATGCGCGCCCAAATATGGTCAGAGGAAGTGCGCAGATACTTCACAGACCTCCAGCAATGTCGGAGATATCGCAATTATTACGAGTTTAGAACACGACCCACAAAAGGTGGATCAAGTATGCATACATACATACATACGTGTGTGTGTGTTTGTGTGTGTATTGTTGTGACACAAATGCTTTAATTTGTAACTGTAAAATAGTGAAAAGGACTTTATAATCAACATCATGAAGTATTATGATTCTTATTCTGATGAGCTCAACAGCTGGAACATGAATGTGATTGGATGAAATACAAACCCAATCGATGATACAATTACTGGATCTAAACATCAGCCATGTTATTGTGATATCTAATGTATGAGAGAACTTTATGTACACATTGTTTAGAAGTCAGTTAATAACCTGATATTAGGCACATGTAAATCGTCAAAATAATAACGTGTAAGGCAGGCGTCTGTTTATTTTTTGGTTGCTTGGTGCATTTGATTATTATTAATTTGGACACCTAAGCGCAGGAGTTTACGGTGTGCACCTGAAGGCATCATTTGACTGTTGCTGAGGGACGGCGCCGAGAAAAAAAAAATCCTCGCAGCCACAAAGGTGATGAGGGTCCAGCTGTCAGTCAGAGTCAGATTCACGTACTGATGTTTACTTCTGCCTAATTAACTCCGACAGCGTCTTTACAATGTCTTTATTTCTGAGCAGCACTTGAAAGGGGCCTGGATACAGAGAATATTAGAGTAATTCAAAATTCACCTCTTAAACACACAAATACGTTAAATCTGAACCATAGTTTTGGACTGATTAACAGAGGATTGAAGGGGGGATTATTAGTGAGATGTACAAAATGAAATCCTCAGCACTGACACCTGTTTTGACAACATGGTCTGCACCGGTGATGTGAGGAATGACACTACGCACAGTAACATTTCCAGCACATAAGCCTGAGCAGATGATGCACGGCCGTGTGAAGCCCTTCAGTATCAAAGGCATCGTCAGGCACTTCCTCGCTCATCTGTTTGCACATTAGGACACAGGAGAGGAAGGGCATGGGCACAAACGCTTTAAATAGGAACAGGAACATTAATTATACGCTTGCAGGGGAGAGGTGTCTCTCTCGGAGCAGAGAAATGATTTCACACATGGCCATAATCACAGACGCCGCAGCCATCTCATAGTGAGAGGACTGATAATTCACCAATGGGTCCCTGCGTCCGCATCAACCGAGTCAAAGCTTGTTAGTATCCTGTGATTAAGGATTTTCCTTATCGCTGTTTGCCCCCAATTATCTACATAAGGGGAATTTCTGAGGCATTCATTTTACAATATGGAACAATTTAAACCAATTATTGGGTGGAGGGATTGATTAACTGTGTCCGGGTAATGTAAAATAACATCTGCTATCGATAGTGTGCAAATCCCTGTGGCAAAAACCAGATTGCGCAGACGGCTGGGAAGCCATTTTGGGCCTTTTTGCACTTTTGTAAAGGTCACAACACTTCAGCAGTAGATAGCGTAAACACATCAGCAATCAAGATGCGAATGGCTGCAGCCCAGTATTCAAACTGCTCTGTTTTTCACTTGAACGCCAGTGCTAATCCAACTGTGAGCCTTCACTGGGCCATGTACTGAAAAATTTAAAAAGAGCCTCAGCTGATTAATTGAAACTTTGCGTTTGATACTCATTAATGCGTGTTGCGGGGGCAGTTTGACAGCGCCTCCTGTCTGTGGATGAGGGGCAAAGAACAGGCAATAAAACGTCAGGGAATGGAAAGCTGAGAATTACATCAGAATCCCCAACCAAGGCACTAAGACGGAAAAAAACAACAACAGCAACAGAAACACACCTTGAGTTTTATCTGCTTTGACACCATCTTTTTTTTTTTTTTTTTAAATCTCGGCAAAATCAAGTAGAGGAGGATTTTCCCATGTTGAGTGATGAGACACATGTGACCCTTCGCCTTGTTTCCATGGACACATCATTAGAGAAGTTCCCCAGCTGGCTCCAACTGCTTGATGTGTCGACAGTGAATAACATGCAACAGATTTGGTTTCAACCGACAGAGAATCAACGTTTAAATCTAACGAGCAACCTCATCACGGCCTTGCAGATAGAAATCTTCATAACAGAGCAATTGCGTTGAATGTGTGGCACGCTACATTTTCAGTAACATGTTAACACCTGTGTTGATGTTCTTCAGTTGATTTTATTATCCTGTCAGTGCACCAGGCAGTTTGTTAGCATCATGTTCCTGAACATGTTCAGCACAAGTCAAAGCCGCACTAAACTTGTAAACAGAGTGATGCGACTTGTTTTTGATGGCTTTCATCTTGTTAATTGGGTTTGGGGAAGTGGTAGCAGGTTGACTCACTTTGTTCTGCAGGTAAAAAGCTGAATAAAAGCCTCAGTGCACGGAACAGATTTTAGCATATGCCAAAAGTTAAAAATACACAGTGACCCACAGGTGACCTACGATTATACACTGAATATCAAGTGGGTCACGAATCACTCTCAATTTCATGTTGTCTTTGCTTAAAATAATGGATACAATTGATAAAATACAAAGTGTATTCTGTATCTTTTTATTATATTCATGTACCTGTGTTTTTATTTACATGCTTACTCTTGTGTTTACATGATAATTTTATATAGTAATTTTTGACTGAACTTTTGGATCGTCAGATCGAGGTGAGGTTATCACGTCATCGCTTGTGTTTCTGTTCTTAGTTCATCTCAGTTCATCGTCTGCGTTCACAGAGCGAGGAATAAAACTGTGGTAATTGACTTTCCTCATCACAGTCAACATAATGTTCTACCTCGAGCAGACTAATAAAAACAAGAGCAAAGTAAATATGTTTGTTTCAAATCAGATTCATTTAGCTTTATTAAATCCATTGCTCTCTGTGCCAGTTGTGGGTGTGTTTCCTCTTCTCGACTATATTTATTTCATCTCCACACTTAACTGGAAGAAAAAATGTGTTTGTGCAGAAGGATGATTCATCTGAGTTAAAAGGCTCGTATGCTCTCGAGTCCATCGTGCACACACGGAGATTAAGACGCCAATATCGTGACAATTTTATTTCACACAATCATATGTGCCAAGATGAGGACATAAAGAGTAGTGCAGTTAAGCAACATAGACACAACTATACAAAACCAACAAATAAACACAAAACACATATACACCACTTTGTTTTAGTGTTACTGTATGAGGTACTCAAATAATTAGACACATCTTTATACATATGGGCACATCCTTTACCTCTGTCTCTTCTTTGTTTCCCATGCCTGTTGTGCCTCCCTCTGGCAGAAGAGTGAACAAATAATATCTCACAAAACAAGAAATGAAATGTTTGTTTTTTTTGACCTGTTTTATTCTTCCTGCCTACAATCAGTTCGACATTTTTGAAAAATAAATTATTCAAATTATTTTATTTCTTCTCCAGCCACCTATTATGCTGGAAATGTTTCAAATGATCCTGAAAATTTGTCTTAAATGCTAAAAGTTGTACATTTTCTTATTTGTCTATGTACGATTGAATAATAGGAAATAAAAATTGCTGCATAATTCTACTTTCTAAGCTAATCAAAATAATAAAATTAGAAAATGACACTGTTGTGGGCCGCTGCTCTAACTCCAGTCCGGTAGGGGGAGCTTGTGTGACTGCAAAGTCGCAGTCTACCTGCCAACACAAACAAGAAGAAGAAGAAGTACTATTAAAAACGATACTGTTATTTTGTAGCTTAGCACGAAAGTGACTGTAAATACGCGTGAGATGTGAGGTTTACCAAATTTCCGACACTTTTTTTACTTTGACCGCTACTAACCGCGCACTATGGCGGACTCTCTGTCTCTGTCGGATGTGGAAATGTTGGCTAACATGGACCGTCGCTGTTTCCGTGGCTCTTGTTATTGTAGCTAGCGCCTAGCGTTAGCTGGGCTAGCTAACGCCGCCGTATTCGCCGTCGACATAACCGCTGCGGATTCACCGCTGCGGTCAGGAAGTCAAACCGCAACAACAAGGTAACTGTGGAGCAAGTAGCAGACGTAAACAGCCGATCTGGGAAACGCTCATGTGGTGCCGCTGATGCCGCTGGTCTCAGCCAGCGTCATAAGCAAGGTTACAGTGCACTAAACGGTAATGCTAAGTTAAATTAAGCATCCATCGCTGCAGTCTTTATGAGAAGAAACCTCAGCTAACAATGTTACTATTAGCAAAGGTTAGCTTACACACTCAAAGCTGGCACCAGCGTGAGCTTTAACGTTACCTCGTTGACGTTATTGCTGTGTGCATATGTCTGACATGGAGCCGCATAGAGAAGCCACAGAGATGGCCATCGCTCGGCTAAACCCTTCTGTCTGAGAGCTGTACGCCTTGTGAAAGGGAGATCATGTCTTGCAAAGCTGCGAGCAAGGACAAGAAGTCGAGCTTCAGCAAGAAGCTGTTCAGGCGGGGATCAGTGCGATCTGTGGGCAGTTTTATGAGCAGGGTCCTGAGGACACTCACAGCACTGTCCCACTTTGGATCTGAGGTTCAGTCAGAGGAGGACAAAGATGATGGAGGATTTTCCTCCTTCAAATCCGGGAGCAAAGATGTCCCCATGGATGATGGGGACGTGGGGAGTTTCCTGTCTGGGGATCGAGTCCCCGGAGTGTCAGGTCTCAAGAACCACGGCAATACCTGCTTCATGAATGCTATTCTGCAGTGCCTCAGCAACACAGAGCTTTTCGCAGAGTACCTGGTCCTGGAGCACTACAAGGATGAAGAGGGGGATGGGGACAAGCCGAAGACAAACGGCGTCCATCTGCAGAGGAAGGGTCCTTTGGCCAAAGGAGAAGTTACGGAGCAGCTGTCAGGACTTGTGCGGGCTTTATGGACGTTCGAGTATACCCCCCAGCACAGCAGAGACTTCAAGGTAAGAGTGATATGAGGCATTGTGATTTTGAATCCGAGCAGATAATTATTGTGGAGACAATGTCACTACACCAAAAACACCTTAAAAGAATCCCTCAGCACAGGAACATCAGATAAGTATTCTAAACACATTATCACACAATTCTAAACATATTATTACAATGTTTTGAATCTTTAAATGTTTGATTTCAACAAATTGTCCCATTCATGCACTATGTGTAGGGAAATATACTTTAAGACAATACTGTGTTGTAAATATATTTCACATCTGCTCCTAAAGACACCCCTTTGAGGTCACCCAAGGATAAACGGTGCAGACGTTGTGACTTATTGGCCTATTAACCTTTGGGTCACTGGTTTGTTGCAGAACACGGTGTCAAAAAATGCCACTCAGTTTAAAGGGAATGCTCAGCATGATGCTCAGGAGTTTTTGCTGTGGCTGCTGGACAGAGTGCACGAGGACCTGAACACAGTCAACCCCAGCAGCAGGCCTCCTGTAAAGGTACATTAGAAATACAAGTATTGTTTTCTATATTTTAAGACATTATAATTAAGTGGCTTGGCCATTACACTGCCATACAGTGGGCTATGAGAGCTGTTTATTATTATTATTATTGTTATAATTATTCATTTCATTGCTTTATATATAGCAGATTTTAAACTAAATGTGTTCACTTAGTGCGTCTTACAGATGTGCTGATTTCACTGTGTGCTTAAGAGGACTTGTCTCATCTTGTCATGGACTAGTCTATAACATAAAAGTACATGCTGCTGTCTGGTTGTCAGTCTACCATGTGAATTCTAATGGTTCAGTATTATTTGCAACTTATTAGTGTGATTCCTAAATCCTGTGTTATTGTTCAGCCCCCTATTGAAGAAGACCAAAGCATAGAGGGGCCTTCTCCACCCCTTTCTGCTGGGTCGTTTGTGCAGGAACTGTTTCAGGCTCAGTATAGGTAGGCTCTACTTGTTCTCGATTTTTTTTTCACTATGTCCAAATTATCATCAATGTTAAGATTAAATTTTTTCCCAATCAGATCCTCCCTCACCTGCCCACATTGCCAAAAGCAGAGCAACACATTTGATCCTTTTCTCTGCATCTCCTTACCCATCCCACTACCACACACACGGTAAGTGGACACCCGAGTTGTGCTACACCTTTCAAAAAAAATCAGTGTGCTTATTTAACCTCTTTCTACCAGTCAAGCAAACTCAGCATATACATAATTCAGAAAGGGCGATACCATTCAGTGGTGTGTGTGTGTGTGTTGACAAGTTTATGAGGACCTGAAGCAAATACCTGTGTGTGTGTGTGTGTGTGTGTGTGTGTGTGTGTGTGTGTGTGTGGTTAAGGAGGAATGTAACCTGTGTCGGCGGGGGTGTTATGGAGTTTAAGGGTGTAGAGTGAACAACAAAAGCCATGGGAGGAGCATGCACTTAAGAGTTTTAAAGCAAAACAACAGTCGTTTCACTTAAGGCTTGTCTGCGGTGCAGAGAATAAAGTAAAACATACCGTAATACTACAACATGCACTGGTTTGTGTTGTGTGGTAAAGCATATATTACAATCTTCTTTTGGTTAGAGAATATTAAAAGTTGTGTTGTCTTTTTTTTTAAACTCACAATACCTTCTTTGTGCCAGGCCCCTGTATGTGACAGTGGTGTACCAGGGGAAGTACTCTCACTGTATGAGGATCGGAGTTGCTGTTCCCCTTAACAGCACCGTCTATCGCCTCAGAGATGCTGTGTCACGTGAAACCAAGATCCCAATGGACCAGGTGCTATTCCTGTCACTTATCAGCTCAGGGTCTGCCACAGTGAGACTATATTACAGTTACACAACCTTTGCTCAGTGTTCCCTAAACCAGGTTGTGCCTCTGAGCATCGGTTTCCTTTAAAGCCAGCTTTCTTTATAGAGTGAGCTCAATACACAGTTGGAGAGTAACGGGTTTATAAACACATTTTTCCTGAGGGCTGTAACAGCTGAGTGCTAACATTGATGAAATGCGACAGGGTGAAAATGCCATGAGAGTAAATGTCAATGACAGCCAGGTTGGGATAAAAAGTGATACTGAGACGCCTGTGTATATTTCTGAATAACATATTGAAAAGAACATAGTTTTAAATTCACCCTTTCTTCTTCTTTCAGTTTGTTTTGACTGAAATGTACTACGACGGTTTTCATCGTTCATTTTGTGATGATGACGATGATCTCGACATCATTCAAGAGAGCGATTCCATCTTTGCCTTTGAGACACCAGAGACCTTTAAACTGGAAAACCTACGCACAAAAAGAGGTGACACCTTCTTTACGCTTTCAAATGCTCTTGCAATTGAAATAAATCTAACTATATGTTTTTTTTTGTTTATCTATCACAGGAAGTCTTCTTGCAAACCTGAATCATAACAACTTGAAGTATGGGACTGAAATCAGCAGGACTCCATCTTTCATGCAGGGGGCCATGACTCCTGTGACTGCCTCACCCAATAAAAACCTGGGACCAGAAAAAATGATCCTTTTAGTGTGTAACAGAGCATGTTCTGGCCACCAAGGAAAAAGGTACTGTAAGAACAATATTTCATTTTCTATGATGCTGCCACATCTGTTATGGCTATGTAATGCATGTTTTTTTTAAATATTTTCCTGTCAGTAATAAAGTTTATATATATCAGCGTAAGACCTCATGGAGGATTTTATAACTGTTCTTTTTGGTTTAGGTTTGGCCTGCCTTTTGTACTGTACATGGAGCGCACTGTGACTTGGGATGGATTACAAAAAGAGATCCTGGAGAAAATGCGTCATCTTTTGAGGCCTGGGGTTTACGTTCAGGTAGTGAGAGAAGTGTCATCTGGCTCTAACATACATTTCTAGAACTTATTTTGCACTTTCTGTCCTATTCTTTACATAAGCCCCTACACCTTTTTATTGAACACATCAGACATTGTGCTTCCTCAGGCTCTCACACTGTACTGATGCTTAAGTGCTGCTCCTGAGAGTGCTGTGGATTAAAAATTGGACAGACAGATGGAGACAATATTTTCCATTAGTGAAACTATTATTAGGCGTCTTGTTAATGTCACAGATATACAGGTCTCACAAAAGCTTTGTGAATTGTGTCTGTATGTGTAGGTGGGACCTTTCAGTCTTCGGGTTGTTGGTGTTGTTGGTATAACCTACCTCCTTCCCCAAGATGAGCGACCACTGTGTCACCCAACCGTAGAAAGGTCAGTTCTGATGTCAACATACATGTTTTACATACGTTATTGTATACTTTTATATTTACATCATCATATTTCAATGCCATTCATGTAAAAAAGGTGGAAAAATATGATTTTACCATTGTTTGTTAAACATACATGTTTTCACCCAAAAAGTAAAAATAGCAGTATTTTACTATTTTCATTTGCATATTGCTGTTCCTTCAAATGTTCAACCCGTTTCCACCTTCATCTTAATTTCCTCTTGCAAAGCAAGCCTAGCCAGAGCCGGGCAGTCATCTAATCTAGTGGGATGCATGTAGAAGTAGAAAAGATATTATTGTTAGGGTTAGGAAAGATATTTGACAACAGTTTGTAAAATGAGATATAGTAGTAAAGTAGATTTACCAGACGTATATATATATATATATATTATTTCCAGTAGGATGAATCAGTTCTGTGAGTTTTCTCACAGCGTTGTCACCATTAATATTAGTGAAATGTGAGAATGACGTTGGCTGAAATCAAAACAAACACTGTGCATATGAACACAAAGGTAAAGATCGGTATAATCTGGGATAATCGGTGAGGTCACAGTTATAGTCACCTTTTAATCCTGTCTTTGCCTGCGTTATTAGTTATGTTTGTTGAGTAAAACAAGTTAGATGACATGCTCTAACAGGATTTTGTGACTGTTTTCTTAATATACCAGTTTAGCGTGTTTGGCTTATAGCCAGCACAGGGTTTTCATCAGAAAAGCAAGTCTCAACATTGCTGCTCCATAAAGGTGTGACAACAGAATTAAAATCAAATCATCATTGTGCATCGAGAAGTGCACAACCACAAAAAGCTTTCCCACAGCCCACAGCAGCATAAATGAATGATGTAGGTGCCTAAATGACCTAATTTGTTTCCATTACAGAGCTTACAAGTCCTGTGGACAAGGTGGACCACCACATGTTAAGATAGTCGTTGAGTGGGACAAAGAGACCAAGGACTAGTGAGTGGCAACGATTAACATTTATTTCCATCAGTCTGCCTTAGTCCTCTCCACATCATTTTATGGAAAAAAAACTTTTCCCACAGTCTGTTTGGACACACTGAGGAGGAGTACATCCCTGATGCAGAGAGCGTGTATCTGCACAGAGAACACCATCATCAGCCGCAGGCCTGCACGCTCGCTCAGTGCTTTCAGCTTTACACTAAAGAGGAGCAGGTAACATTTGACCAGACATACAATAGGTGAAAGCCTACAAATACAACAGAGGGAATTCCTGCAAGGTCAGCAGTTTGACATTAGAAAATAAATCTTAGCGTTGCCTTTGCACACATCAGTGGTCAGTATATTTTAAATTACAACCTTACTTTTGACTCCTTCCCATCGGTTTATTATTCTTCCACTAAAGTTTCTAAAAGCCTTCCACTCATCATTATTTTACCGTTTATTTGAGTTATAATACTATGTTTGGATTACGCCAGAAGACAGACTTGCATATACGCCGTGCTTTAAACTTGCCTGCGAATGTTTTGGAGGAGAGTAGAGAGGAAAGCTCAGGGCCTCATCCTGTGTGAGGCCTATTTTACAAGCAGTGTGGTCAGAGCTCGTCCTTGATGGCTGCTGCTCTGTGTGTGTGTATGTATGTGTGTGTGTGTGTGTGTTTCAGCTGGCCCCAGACGATGCCTGGCGCTGTCCCCACTGCAAGCAGCTGCAGCAGGGTCGCATTAAGCTCAGCCTGTGGACGCTGCCGGATGTACTCATACTGCATCTCAAGAGGTTCAGACAGGTATAACAGCCCATTTGGGCAAATTAAAAAAAAAAACTGAACAAAAAGCTCTTGTGGTCAGGGTATGATAAATGGGATTGTTCCTGAAATGCTGATCTGTTTCCGTGTGACGGGGTTGTTGTTCAGGAGGGGGACCGGAGGGTGAAGATGCAGAACATGGTGCGGTTCCCCCTGATGGGCATGGACATGGCACCTCATGTGGTAAAGCGGAGTCAGAGCAGTTGGAGTTTACCTTCTCATTGGTCGCCATGGAGAAGACCCTATGGCCTGGGAAGAAACCCAGATGACTTCCTGTATGACTTATATGCTGTGTGCAACCACCATGGCAACATGCATGGAGGCCACTACACTGGTAAAGCATTGCTGCAGTTTAATGATGATGAAAGTGATGCTTGTCATCTGTTTTTTAAACATTGTTTTCTTTTTGCTTTGTGCTCACAGCTTACTGCAAGAACTCCATCGATGGTCAGTGGTACTGCTTTGACGACAGTGAGGTTTCACCAGTAGCTGATGATGACGTGTGTCAACAGATGGCATATATACTCTTCTACCAGAGGAGGACCGCCATCCCCTCCTGGTCAGCCAATAGCTCTGTTGCAGGTCAGCATTTATTTTCTACAGTCTGTTATTATCTGTTGTGTTTACAGTCGTTTTATAATGAAGATGCATTATTTAGATCAAGTTATATGACTATTAGATTCAAGATTCAAGATTCAAGAGTTTTATTTGTCACATACACAATCATACACAGTACAATGTGAAGTGAAATGTTCTTTTTACCTGCTACCACAAATAACATTTTTTTTTCAAGATAATAAAAAAAAATAGTGCAGTAATAACAACAATAGAACACTCAAGTAAAAAAATAAGAACAATATATATAAAATATATGAAATATGGGTTTAAAGTGTGTGGAGTGTGCCAATATTGGCACCTCCAGTGCAGGCGAGTAGAAATAGTCCGGTATGTATGTAGTGTATGCAGTCTAGATTATCGCTCGTTGTTGAGCAGACGGATGGCCTGGGGGAAGAAGCTTTTCCTCATCCTCCCCGTGTTGGTTCTCAGGCAGCGGAACCGGCGGCCTGATGGCAGCAGGGAGAAGAATGGGTGGCTGGGGTGGTGGGGCTGCTTGAGGATCTTCTCAGCCTGGGACCTACATCGCTTGATGTAAATGTCCTGCAGGTCGGGAAGGGTTGTTCTGATGGTCCGCTCAGCTGAACGGACTACCCTTCTCAGTGCTGAGAGATCCTGCTTTTTGCTGCTGCCCATCCATGTGCTGATGCTCCCACTCAAGATGCTCTCGATAGTGCAGGTGTAGAAGTTCCTGAGCACTTTGAGGGGGAGCCTAAAGTCTCTGAGGCGTCTGAGGTGGAACAGACGCTGCCTGGCCTTTTTGACAGTTTTTTGAACATGCAGTGACCAGGACAGGTCCTGAGTGATGGTCACACCCAGCTATTTGAAATTGTCCACTCTCTCCACCTCAGACCCGCCGATGCAGAATTGACGGATGTCACTCTGCTGCTTCCTCCTGTAGTCCACAATCAGCTCCTTGGTTTTGCTGACGTTGAGCAGGAGGTTGTTCTGTACCTCATCATGACTCTAAACCTTCATAAGAAACAACAGTTTTTATTGTCTTTTACACAGGTTCCACTAGTTCATCCCTGTGTGACCACTGGATCAACAGGTTGCCTGGCAGCAGGCCTGCTAGCTTGGCCTCGGGGGCCTCGTCCAGACGCACCTCTCTGGCTTCACTGGCTGAGTCAATAGAATTCCCAGGCGAGCGCAGTGAGGATGACGGTGAGAGAGACGCTGTTCACTTTCTACGTTACTGATGTCACAGTTGTCAGTTTTTTATTAGACACACTTTCTTATATGATCAAGTTTAGAGTGAGCTATCTGACATTTTTAGATGCAGCACCCTGTTATAATGATGCCAGTTTGTAAGTTATTTAAATTCAGAGACCCAAACCATTAAAAACAATAAATGCACAGCGGACGATGAAAGCAGCTGAAAAAAGACGCTGCAGAGTCTACAGAAAAATGAGCAGCACAAACCTTTATACCAAGATTGCAATATTCCTTTCACAACAATATTGCTTTTGGAGTCAGTAAGTCACTAAGGTCTCCCAGAGATGCTTTTTTTTGTTGGAAAGACAATTTTTAAGAGATCAAAGCAAAAACATCCTTGTGATGGTGAAGCCAAAGGTTTATTTTTCAAATCCCACCAGAACAAACAAAGACAACATGCTCAGCAGAATGGGAAACCTTAAATTCCAAGAAAATCCAGATTGAGACAGATGTTGGCTTGAGCTGCTGTGCTGTGGTTATTATAAATGTAGGCTTTATGTATCCCTCAAGAATACAGGGTTGCATAGCACCAAAAATGTTGGCAAGGCAAACCTGTGTTTAACTGCAGCTTGCACAGGTCTCATTTTGGATAATGCATTCAAATTAGGCAATGCATTTTGCCACTGTTTTTCTTGACTTTTTATATGTTTGAGCAATAAAACATTTTATGCTACATTAACGTAGGAAGTAGTGATCATTAACTAATTTTTACACAACTAGTTGGTAGTAATTTAGTACATGCATAACAAAAAGAAACCCTTTTAA
The DNA here is from genome assembly GCA_016785345.1 of Trinectes maculatus. Classification (NCBI taxonomy): domain Eukaryota; kingdom Metazoa; phylum Chordata; class Actinopteri; order Pleuronectiformes; family Achiridae; genus Trinectes; species Trinectes maculatus. The sequence continues at coordinate 146,503 of JAFBJQ010002591.1, forward strand.
AAAATTGATACACTGTTTTCAGGAGGATTCTCTGTCCGTCCTTTTGTGAGGAGCATTCAGCATCAGAGCTTGTCCTCCAGGTCATCCATTGCTAGTCCGTTAGCCTTCAGTGACAGTGGGATAAAGCCGTCTTGGTCTCTCTCTGCAAAGCTACATATGAGATCAAACTCGCCGTCAAGGTTCTCCCTCGACTCCCGGTGTTCACCTCCTTTGGAGAGGATAGGAGAGGCCTGTGATGACAAGGTTTCCACATCCTGTTTTGGCAGCTACAGCAGACATGAACGTTACTTTGGCAGCAGGACTCCCTTGTCTATGACGGATAGCAACTTTAGTGACCAAGACAACAGCAAGAGGTTCCTCGACATGATGCACTGCAGGGCTCCCACGCCAGTGGAAAAGAAGAGCAGCAAAAATGAGCCAACTGAAAACAACAACCAGATCACAGCTATAGACCAAAACATACTCCCCGCCCAAGCAACTCCCTCCAAAGAACAGAAACGCAAGAGTAGCATTGGGGGATTTGCCTCAAAGACAGAAAGCACAGGCTTGATGAAGAGCTCCAGCAAGGTGGAGCTTGAGAAAACCTCCAAAAAACGTTTGTGCTCCACCCAAAAGACCTCTTCTGAGACGTCTTCCGGTACCCCTGTGAAAGGCAAGAAGGTGAGTGCTACAAAAGAAAAGAGTGTAAATGCCAAGAAAAGCAACTCAACCCCCAGCGGGACTCCCTCCAAAACAAAAGAAGCAACTCAGCCGGCGGACGCAACGTCACAGCTCAAACCATGTGTCCGCTCCACACCTCAGTCGTCAGCTTCTCCCTCACCAACTGCAAAGAAGAACTCCAGCGTCACAGAGAAAAGCACTGTGAGTAGTCGGAGGCGGCTGGTTGAAAGGAGCTGCAGCAGAGATTCTATGCACACTAGCCCACTGGTCAACAATGTGCGAGGCGGCTCAGCAGCTCGCTCCTCACTCTCTAAGAGCGGGGAAACCAACCGCATCGAGAAGAAATCTGTGAGGAGTTCAAGCAGCAGCTCGTCTGTTACTAGCCTGCGCTCACCGAGTGTTTCCACCAGGGACCTGCAGCGCAGCAGCAAGTCTGAGGAAAAAGGCCTGTCTTTCTTCAAGAGCGCCCTTCGACAAAGGGAAAGCCGCCGGTCGGCTGATCTGGGAAAAAGCACCGTGCTTGCAAAAAAGTCCTCCGAGAGGACATGTAAGCAAAACGGACAAGCCAAGGAGATAGGTGCTGAAAACGGAAAGACGGGAGACACTGTGTCTTCACAGACATCTACAGATACTCGTAGAGGTGAGGCCAAGTCAGAGAAAAAAGAGTCTTCCAAACCCCCCAGCTCTCTCAGTCGCAGTCTGTTAAATGTAGGCAAGTCCAAGTCTTCCACTTCTGACCTGAGTCTCAAGTCCCCCGCAAACGGGAAGAAGCCTCTGGAAAAGACGGCCTCTTCCCGAAAGCTGTCGACAAGCATGCAATCTCCTGCACGTACAACACAGAGGCCTCAATGACGCGTCCGTATAGTTCAATCAAACATCCATGTTGCAGCTGTTTTCTTTGTGCCTAAGTTCCAGAGAGCACTAGATGTGTTTTGTGTTTCAAAGAGACACATGATGTTATGGTTTTGTATATTTGCATTCGGCCTATCAAATGGCTTTGAGGTTTAACTATAAATTTGGGTGTCAACACCCACCTTCCTGTCCTAGTTTTGAAAAGAAGTGTTGTATTATCACCAATTTGAGTTTGAGCATCAGGGATGATGCTGACATGAGTGAGAGAATTGGAGGACAGGGTGGATTGCTCGAGTCATTTTCTGGCACAGAGGAGATGTGAGCATGTCATATTCCCTCAGCTGTAAAGCACAACCAGTTTGATGGTGTGTACTTGTATGACAGCTGACAGAATTTCCCTATTGGGATCTTGAAATCCAATTATCGTTCCTTCAGACAAGAGGCTTGTTACATCTTTGAAGAGTATTCTGCCAGAAAAACCTGATTTAAAATGCAGCATCTCATTCATTAAAACAGTTTATGGGGACGAGACACATTTTCGTCTCATATGCAGAGACAATGCGTAGTTTGTCTTGCAGAGCAGCATTTGAAACTAATATACATTCACATTTTTTCCAGCTGAGATGAAAATTAGATGGTTGCTAATGTCGAAACCTCACTGCTGTTCGATAGGCATTTAAATCCCCCAAAACAGTGGGAACAGAACCACAACACTGACAGCATCTCTGGACAAACACACACACACACAGTTTAAGTTGGAAGTCACAGGATATTCAATGAAAATCTTGGGGTCAATCAGAATGGATCATTGATTGATAAAACTTGTCACATTTCATTGGTAAGTAGAGATAGAACAAGTAGTTTTGTCTAAAGCTTTGGAGAAACAGATTGGTAGAGTGTACATACTCTTAAGTCAAATTATATGTATTGAAAGTATCTAGGATCAATATTGAGCATCAGTAAGAAGTAATATTATTATTATTATTATTGTAAAAATAAGAGTTGTTAAATACAGACATGATGCACCAGGTCTTGGACTAAAAGAGACAAAGAATTAGGGTCGGTGGGGAAACTGAGACAAAACTGTTTAGTACTAGTACCTTTTTGACAGAAATGTATTTTTATTGAATTCTTATTGGAGTTACAATGTTTTTTTTCCTCCAAAGAGGTGGTGATTTAGAATTAAACCATTTCAATTGGTTATATATATACATATATATATTCAGTATATAGATGCAGCTGTTCAGAAGAAGTATAAGTATATACCCCATTTATTTTCTTTTTCATGAGCAACGTGAAAATTATCTTAAGCGCCTTCCAATACTGTACCCGGAGACAAATAATTGCCTTTGGCAACATAGTAGTCTACTACTGTATGCATCACTGAGTAGGAATGTTGTGTTGTTTGCACTTTGTATAGATAACGTAGTTTTCTCTTACCCTCAACAGATATAAATATATATTGTATAAACACACACACACACACACACACACACACATACTGTATCTTGATGTAATTATTCCATTAATTGATTTCAGGACATATCGTAAAGTAGAGTCAACAGGCCTTAGATGTGAAATTGTAAAAAGGCCACGTTCATCTCAATTTTTCAAGGTGTCATTTAAAAAGAAAACAAAATCACCCGTTCATTCCTTCTGGTGCTGTAACAGACCACTGCTCCTCTGACGTCGACATTTCTTAAACGAACATCTTTTCGAATGCTGACGTTCAGAACTGTGACCACGTAGACTTCAGTGAACTCTGAACCCGTCGGCAGCATTAATCGAAATAACCTGTGGTACCTCGTTGAAGAGGACACTTCTTTTACAATCTTTGTTTCTTCACCTGGCTGAAAGTGATATATATAGATAATGAGCCGTTTAGTTTGTCCCACAGCAGGATGTCCTCTGAAGTGTCTCATCACTAATTGCAATATTCATACATTAGATACCAGCATAGTGTATCTGTTTTCAGTGAATGAATGAATAATACGTCATTAGTCAGATGTAGTAGACAGTAGTTTTTAATTCAAGCGTTAACGATTCTTTAATTATAGAGCTACAGTATTTTTGTTTTTCCGTTTACATTTGTCTCAGATGGTTTCAGAGGAAAACCCACTCGGCTAAAAGCTTTAAGTATGTTATTTAAATGGCCTGTATGAGGGGTTCAGAGCGATGTGGCAAGAGTTTTGCCTTTGGAGAAAGAAGTTCAATTTATATTTATTTTATGTCTTGTGATGCAAAATTGTTGTGTCCAGTGTAAACACAACATCTTTTCTATGGTGAAATTTGGCACGTAACATTTTTATCTGATGATCACGAAAGATCCAAATTCCACCCAGCAGCGTTTTATTGAATTTCTATTTGCAGAGTTCTTAAGTTATGAAAGGTTTTTAAAAAATAAATTCTCCAAAACTAGAGCAAGAAAACTTGGAGAAGGCGAGAAAAAGGGTTTTCAGGGAGTGACGCTTAGATCCTCAGGACGTTTTTATCACTGTGTTCCTCTGCCTCGACATCATGTGCTGTCTTGGGTGATAATTCGGAGCAGTGGAGACGTTCTCTGCTGTAGACCTGCGTTTTTTACGGAATCATTTTAGAGAAAGTTGTGCTCAAAAATGAACAGACCATAGAAATAACATACCCATTGCTTTATTGTGTTGGTTTTCCTGAAGCTGCTCTTTTCTACATCCTAAACTGTCAGGAACCAGTGTGTGGATCAAAGCAGGACCATTTCAGGCTCTCACCAGTTTGCATGTAATTATGTTGCAACAGCTGTTGTGCGTTTTAGGTTCGGGATTGTGTCATTTAAACTCGCCCTTAAACTATAACAAACTTATTTTTGTTATAGTTTTTTTTTTTCCATTTCAAACATGCATCATATGTTGATTTTTTTTTTATTTTAGCTGCAGCCCGTTGCCTTGATTTATAATTGTTTCATTTATCAATAACAACTTTGATTATAGCTGCATCATCATTGTATAGTTTTTTATGGCTTATAAAATTAGATGAGACCTGCTGGTCGTCACAGCGGGCATCTGTTACGCCCTGTTACGTTGTTCTGAGTGAGGAGTGTCAAAAACCCAGTGCACGATAGGAATGTCAGTGGTATGGATGGTGTAGTAACCTGTTGTCATTCTTTGAAAAACAAGTAGCTTCCCAATCACAACAAAAACATCTTAATCATTTTTATACTTTGTCTTGACCAACACATAGCAAAGCAATAATTCAGTAACGATCTCGCTGTTTGATGTGCGCTTGAAGTTGAAAGACCATAAATCGTGTTTGAGCTCTAAAGCCCAGACGAGTACAGTACTCCACACGAGTACTTTTCCTCCAGAGGATCCAAAATACCGTGGAAACAAAACCTGACAAACGTTTTTACTCTCCTCTTCCGTCACTGCAGTCGCCATCTGTTTCTTTAAGTGTCCTCACTGTACAGGATTAAGAATGATTAAGGAATGCAGTATTGCATGAAAACACTAATGCATGTATTTCATCAACTATGCAAGAGTCCGCAGCTGTGTACAGTCGTATAGGATGTATAGTCCATCGCTTAATTTGCACACAATTCCAATATTTAGAAATCGTTAATTGATACTATTTTATTGTTCAGGTAAAGGGATTGAACTTTTAATTTTACCTTGATGAAAATCTGTTTAATGCCATAATTCCTTTTAGCATTCTACCATTTAATTTTTTATATTTTTTAATTTCTGCTGATCTGTGATCTCTTGGTGCTTCTACCAAACTGGTGGTCTTTCATCTTTTTCCACCAGATGTTAAATATTTACTGTTGTACACCAGCAGAGACAACACCATGGATGCTATGATCTCTATGTGGGCAATTACTCTATAGCCTGACGTGTTTGTATGTATGTACGTATGAATGTATTGTGATAAGGCCTTCAATACATCAGTCTCGATTATAGAAGAAAATAATATGTATAGCTAAATGCAGTAAAGGTAGCAGATTTATAGTTTTATATTTCAGGATGTAATGAACAGTGACATTCAGATATACATTTTTCGTTAATACATTTTTTAAATTAATACTTTATGCCACGTCAGTCATTTCCATCATGATACGAGTTTTATTACTTTCTATTCAAATACAGAAATGTACAGAAATGTGTCAGTAAACAACTCGTTTCTGTCCGATAATTGGTGACATGGGGTACGGACGGCTGTCGTGACGCAGAGGCAGACGTTCCATGTGTTCACGCTGAGACAGCTGATTAATTTAATAGTCACCATGTTTGATGAAATATTTCACCACTGCATCAGCTTTGCAAAAAGCAGCGGGCAGATCAGGCAAACCAGGACACTTGTAGGATGTAAACACTACAGAACAGATGTAAAAACATTGAATGGCATCACATGTCGGTGTGATACGGAACCTGAAGAGCTGTGTAATGAATGAATGTCATGAGTCTCATTTTGTTATTATTCTTTAAAGCTCGTGTAAACAACACTAGTGCCAGATCCATAGCACGTCTCTGCTTTGACAATTGTTTTACTTTTTTTAATGTATCATTCATAAAGCCTTTTGTATGTTACATTTATTGATAGTTGTTTTTACTCAGTTTCCTGTACCAGGCTCATTAGGTCATTGTTGACACTATTAAACAGGCTTATTTTTTTAATATATTTTTTTCAATGTTTTGTATTTTTGATAATTCGTTTTAAGTTCGTTTAGTCTACGTCTTAGTCTTCCGTGTTAATTTATTTCTTTTTTTAATCACATATATGCACTTTCAATGTTGTTTTTTTTAAATATCCTCCCAAAAGACATATGTGTATATACTTTGTCTTGTTGTCCATGCAAGTTCAAAATGAAAAATCTGATTAAAAACATGGAAACTGTCTGTGGTGAGCTGAACTCGTTCTTACAGCAGAGGGCGCCTGTCTCTAACAAACTGACCCTCAGCAGGCCACAACATGCAGCTCTCTGATATCACTGGATTACACAGACTCAGTGATGCAGCATGAAAACAATAATCAAAAGGACAGAAGCCGCAGAGCTTTGTGTTATTGCCTCACAATCGCACATTAGCCCGCCAGTAATGGCTTCAGCTGTGCGAGTGTGACTGTTTGCATCTATCAGAGTGCTTTATTTCCTCACAGAGCATCACATGTGGTACTTCAGCAGCAGTCCATGTATTTTCCAAAGCATTTTTACTTTAATGTTCAAACATCCCCCCTTTTCACTCTGTTCACTCCGGCCGGGGAGCCGAGTGGTACGAGCACACAAATCTCTTGCTGATTGTCTCTGCGCTGCAGACTGTGTTATTATCTGATACCTCCAGGCTGTGCGACACGCGGGCAGCTCTGAATTTCTCAGCAGGATTATTATTTCAAGCTATTTCCTGGCTGCAGTCCGTAGAGGTGCAGGGCACCGGGATGTGCTAATGCAGACATGTCTGTTTATTACCAGGAGACGTCAATTAGACACCGTCAACTCCCCCCAGTGGCTGAAACTTTAGACTTTTCAACCACCTGTTTTTATTCTAACATCAAACTATTGATCTGTATTTGACTGACTGTGCCGCTTTACTAACAAAAAAAAGAAAAAGAATTTTCCTTTTCAGAGGTTTTGGATTGTTGTTGTGAGTCTTACTTTAATGTTGGCGGAGCGAATAGCATTTACTTCATCTGCCATGATGCATTGCGGTGACAGTTAAATACAATGGCACGAAATGGAAACGCACAAAAGTTTGTTTCCAAAGTTCTACTGAAGCACAGTACTTTATTAAAAGTATCCAGTTACTTTACGTCACTGTCAGCGATTCAGTCGTTAAAAAGATTTCCACTGATGCAGGACGAATTCCGATTTGTCGTCGTGTTCTCACGTTGGTTCACATCATGCAACTTTTAATCTGTCAAACTGTGTCATAACAGCATCACCCCCACCCCCCCTCGCAGTATGGTGGAGTAACTTTAGTGATCCGCTGGTGTTTTCATCTCCTTTGTCCCCTCGTTCTGACTCCGGCCCTGTGAGAGCAGCGGAAATCAATAGGAATTGATTTTGGGAAGGAGCAGGAGGAGGTTGGAATTCAGGGGAAAGGAGCGGGGGGGAGGAGGGAGGGGGCGACAGAGACGGAGAGGTCCTCGCCGGGAGGTGGGAGACCCGAGGCTTCATATGCATGTGATGCCACAGCTAAAGGTCACCGACATGAACCTGTGTGTAGCAACAGATGATAGTGTGCGGGCCTCGCACTCACTGAGGTCGCACAACTGTAAATCTTTTTCATCCACAGACACAGAGGGAGGGTGAGTTTTTTTTCACTCGTCTGACTGCAGTTTGTTGTTTCCCTCTTCCACTGCAGAAATAATTCACCAGCACGAAATCTCATGTAAAAATCTGCCGGGCCTCCTATCAGCATTCATTTGTCATGTTCCTGCTTGTAGCAGCCAATTAGCCGCCTGTCTCCTGCAGGCTGCCGCCGGGCCGAGCATCAACTCTCTCACTCACTCACTCACTCACTCACTCACTCACTCACTCACTCACTCACTCACTCACTCACTCAGCCTTCACAGGGCGACGGTCAAAGCAGAGGCAGAAGAAGAAGTCTCACTACGCAGAGGCAGGGCTGTTTGATTTCTGGTGCAGGATCCGTCCGGGGTCCGGCGGGTCAGCGCCGCTGGCAGCTCGCTGATTGATGGCTGAGGTCTTTCCCGGGCCGAACGCCGCTGGACAACACGAGCAGTGATCCAAGGCACCGGCGGAGTGGGGTGGAGGTGGAGCAGCTGCAGATGTGAAGTGTGCTCCTCAGTGCAGTATGCATATGTGTGTGTGTGTGTGTGTGGTCTCTTGGATAAGGGCCATGCACCATCAGGGCTGGTGAGTTCCTGCAGATGGAGCTGAATGAATCCACCTGTGGACTCATCAATGGTTAAAGATGAGTGACATTTCAGAGAATTTTTTTTTTTTTGGGTTCCTTGTTTTCTTTTTATTGAATTTTTATTATTCTCCACCGTCATTTCCTTTCTCTCCTTATCTGCCGCTCTCAGACAAAGCCAACACACACACACACACACACACACACCAGGAGAGAGAGAGAGAGAGAAGGAAAGAGAGAGAAATTATCACTCTTCCTGATTTGGATCGGCGGCGTTCCCAACACTGAGTTGATTTTAATATAGATGTCCACACATGTGGACGTCCAATCACAATGCTGTCATGGTGGCGCACCGATTCCTCTCCCCTCTCCTCCAGAGAGCAACACACTCATCAAAATCACAATAATGATAATTAATCTTTAAAATATATGTCTCTCTCTGTGTGTGTGTGTGTCTCTCTCTGTGTGTGTGTGTGTGTGTGTGTCTCACAGACGCTCATGCTGAACTCAGAGAGGTTTGCATCTGTTTGCACGAGCTTTTTTAATTATTTCTGCAAACAGCTTGTTGCTGGAAATTGAAAAAAAAAAAAACCAAAACAAAACACAAGAGTGTGCGCTCGTTGAACACAAATCTATAAGTGTGCAGGCGTCAGTGTGTCACCTTCCTCTGAGGATGCAAATCTGTGTTGGTGTAATGTGGGTTCGACCGGCGCATGAATGAAATCCTCCACTCCTCTGCTGTTAATGGCCGTGTGACCTGCGTCACACAGATCTAATGACCCCGTTGTCGAGCTCGGCAGATTCCCACCGACGCTGCTCACCAATTACCCCGACGGCACGTCTCCCTGTGTTTGCCATCTTTTCCATCAGGGTGGGATAAAAACAGGCCTGAACTCGTCAGCCGGCGGGTCAATAACCGAGCGCCTCATTTGCATATATGTACAGTAGATATGCACACGGCTCCAGAATGCCGAGGAGGACGGCGTTATGAATCAGATCAGATCAGATCAGGGTCCTGAACTGGAGATATTTATCCAAACAGGAGATCTGGATGAAGCTGTCATCAGATCAGGGTCCTTGAAATAAAAATAACAACACCTGAACTGGAGATATTTATCTGGATGAAGTTGTGGACAGGAAGTGCTACTGGATTTCAGGAATGCTACGTCGGCGTTCTGAAAAACCCCAAACCAGACAGAGAACCAGAAAACGCTCCCTGTTGTCGGTCGTCCCTACGGGAAGAGAAAGGTTCGGAGGAGCCATATTTTAAAGAGGCTGGGTGCTCATGAATCCCCCTTTATCATGATGCATTGGTTCCATGAGCTAATAGGAATATACAGCCAGATGCCCCCATAAGCTGTTTGGCCATTATTTATTTAGGAATGAATATTCTCCAGCTGCACTAATATGTCCCCGGGTTTAGGGAAATGGTCAGACGTATTTGTTAAGCTCGGCCTGGGCTTCTTTATTACCTGTCATTTTTCTAAACGGAGCGCTTCATCATGTGGGTTTTATTGCTGTTTCCTCACCCCCCCCCCCCCCCCCCCCCCACCACCACCCCCCAACCATACACGGAGAATCCTCCCAAACTGTGAAAAGCAGAACCTGACGGTGGATGATGGTGGAGCTCCAGCATCACGAAGCTCTAAAGCACTGAGGAGTCTGAACGTTTCTGAATGACCCCGACGTAAACGCTGCAATAACCTGACTCGCGTCCGCCATGTGGTCAGTGATGTCATTACACTCTGACTGCGTGGTCCAATAAGACGCCTCCTCTGCGAAAGAGCCAATAAATAAATAAATAAATAATTTGTTTTATTTCAGCCATATCACACTGAGTCAAACGCCCCGGTCACCTAATGGCCTCGTGTCACTTTCACCACACGTTTAAAAAAAAAAAACAAAACCAAAAACCCTGCTAATTAACAGTGTGAGGAGAACATCTCACATTCCCCTGACTCCCCCTCCACCAGTGAGAATAACAGTGGCCCAGCAGGATGAATTATAGATGGTGCTGTGTTCTTCTACTTTCATACATGGTGAATTTCAGTGACTGTTTAAAAAGGCACTTTTGGTTTTTTTTTCTTCTTTGGTTCCCACAGAAACTAATGAGAGCACTGCAGCTCTTTACTGAGCAGCGGCCTCAACCAAACCCCCCACCGCTGCTGCTGCTGCTGTTATATGTGTGTGTGTGTGTGTGTGTGTGTGTGTTGTGCACAGAGTGTTCTCCCTTAATTCCCATCAGAGAGTATCTGATTTGGATTCTCAGTGGAGGACATGAAACAGAATTTCATATTCAAATGTATTGTGTGGAGACGTCCTCATCCCTAAACGATAAGTCACGTCTGACCTCTCATTCTACAGAGTTCTGACCCCAGCGTGACGTCATCTCATCGTCATCGTCTCTATGGCGACAGAGGCTCCGAAAGAGTCCATTTAGCCGCCGGTGTTGGGATTGACGGGATGACGCCCTCAAGGCGGGGGGGAGCGTATAGGAATGTCAGCCCTGGCTTGAAGGCAACGGGAGCAGAGTCCACCTCTATAATGATGATGTAAGGAAACACATTAATGAATAAAATATCAAACTGTGCCTGGAGTATGTAAACTTGAAGAACCCAGAAGTGGCTCGCGAGGGTCGTAAAACTCCGACTTTCATGTATTTTTAATTGGTGGTGAAATTAAAGGGGGAGCGGGGAAGAAAACAGGCCAAAATGAAGCGGAGAAAAAAGTCTTTACGTGTAACGCCGAGGCAATTTACAGCAATTTACTGTGGCTGGGATTCAGCAGCCTCCTCAGGCGCCTCCTTTATTTTCATAGACGACCCAGTGACGGTAATGAATCATAGTTAAGAGCAAACTGCGGCGTAAGCTCGCGCTTTATTAAAACGGTCAGCAGCTCATTGCTTCTGATCCCGGGGAACGTCATTGTAATAGATTACAGTCCAACTCGCCGACAGTTCTCCGACGCCGTCTTTTCCCGCTCGTACGTCTCCACGGTCCGGAGCAAACAAACCCGAGGATCTGTTTCCTGTTTCCTGTGAATCCGATGACCTTCTGAGCGTAAATATCAGCCGCGGGGTCAAATTGTTCAAGGTCGTCCAGGATAAGAACGGATTTGTTTTTGTGTGTTTTGTTGACTAATCCTCTGTAATATATTGATATTATATCATATCATACTCTGTGATGCGTTTCCCGTATTCTTTCCAACTTCAAAAAACATAATCCGGCAAACGTCAACCCATGGACAGGACTTATCTGACAACTGACTGGAAGCGGGATGTTAAGAATCGTGGAGGAAAAAAAACCATCATTAAAAAACAACCAGCAGGATGTTGATGTGCGTATCTGCAGGGCACAGGACCATCAATGTCCGTCACCAAGCTTCTGTTCTAAAGATCCAGAGTTTGCTCTTCACTTCAAAGGCTTTTTTCCTGTTGAGGAGTAAAATTGGAGAACTCGTGGCGAAAAAACATTTAACGCTTTAAAACTTGTTTTATTGATTTATATTTTTGAATAAATGTATTGAGAAGAGATTCCAGGTAAAGATATTAAAAACAGTCCAGCACATGATGGTGTAATCAGACACAGTACAAGCACACGGTCTAATGTTCCTTTGATTAACCAGACGGTGGCGTTCTCACGACTTAACTTCCCTGATCATGTTTGGATGCAAATCATCTATCAGATAAGGACACACACATTCAAAACAAAGAAACTTTTAGTCTCTGGGACTTTTATCCATCCATCCATCCATCCATCCATCCATCCATCCATCCATCCATCCATCCATCCATCCATCCATCCATCCATCCATCCATCCATCCATCTTACAACCTTTCACAGTAAAAGCAGAACATCCTGATCCATCCAGGATGGATTCAAACCAACAACCTTCTTGTTGTGCGACTGTGCCCATCCTACAGTTGTCAGTTTCCCTTCTGTCCGGCGTTGCGTCCTCGGTCCTGCGTCTGAATGGTGGCACTGTGTCGAACCGTGCGCAGCCTCCAGTAGTGAATGTGTTCAAACCGTGTGTGGGATTCTGGTATGTGTGAGGTGGTTGGGGGGGTAGGGGGGGGGGGGGGGGGGGGGGGGGGGGGGGGGGGGGGGGGGGGGTGTGCCGGCGTTGCAGCCACCAGCTGCCCATCACGCGCTTCCATCACCAGTGAGAGGATGAAACACCACCCCCCCCATGTTACATAAACCGGCAGGTTCTCTCAGTGTGAAATCATCTTGTGGTGATGTTCACAGCAGGAGGTCGTGGAGCTGAGTCTGTCCATGCTGGTCAAAGCATCTTCTCCAGCACGTGTGAGGACTTTCATACAGATCGTGAGATGTGCTGCTGGTGATATCTGCAGCGTCTGCAGCTGCGCGTGTTGCCGCCATTGTTCGTCTTCTGCCTCCCAAACCGTTTGCTAACATCCCTGTATCCATATATCTGGTGGAGGAGTTAACACTGGGGTTGGGATCGGAGGCGTCCGTGCACAGCTGCTCAGACGGACAGGAAGCTTTAATCGGTGTCATCACATCCTGCGACCTCCTCCACCTGCAGGCCACGGCGCCGCAGTCAGGCGCGCGCCTGCTGCGCTCAGCACAACAGCACGCGGGTGCAATCTAAAAGCTGTTTGGCTAACTGTGACAGAGCAGCTACCGAGCGCCTCTTCCTGGGAGCATATCATTTCCCATTTCAGCATATTGGCCTGTTGTGTAATTAATCTTAATTTGCGTGCAGGAGCTGGCAGGGGAGGGCGTAATTTGGAAGCTTTGGAAGATCCGTCTTATGTCGGGATGAAAGCGGCGCTCTGCTCTTTTAATAAAGAGGAAAAGAGGGAATTTAACACCATCGACTGTCGTCAAGGAAAAGCGGGGAGGGTTTCTGGCCTTTTTGGGAATGATTTACTGTCTCGTTTAGGATCCCGCTGTTTGCAAAAGTGGAAATAAGTTAGTTTAAGATACACTCTCGAGGCTATCTCACGCCATCGCCAATGACTCCAAACGCTTATTTCGTCTTTTTCAGCGTAGTTTATTGCGTCATAAATCACTTCTGCTTTTTTTTATATTGTTTCCCCCAAAGAAAACAAAGTCATATATTAGAAACAGAGGCGCGCGCCCATTTTTTTCCCTTTGTCTTTGTGATTATCGCAACAACAAAGGCGTCAATAGCAGCACGTTCGTTATCATACATCACCGCAACGAGCGGCGCCGAGGTGACAGGTGCGTCGCTTTAAGGGGAAACGTTCCCGCCATGTTTGCATCTATAATATGGTTTGTATTTAAGTCATAAACAGCCTTTGATTAAACACTGCAGGTGTGTGTGTGTGTGTGTGTGTGTGTGTGTCCTGTCTGATAATTTATGGGCTTTTGTCATCATGCTAATGTGACAGCAGGATATACGTCTTATGAAACATAAGCACGATGAAACGTACGCACATCGGAGGTCAGAACAAGATGGCCGCCGCGCATTATCGCAGCATCAGTGTTCTGTTCACACAGGAGCCAAACGGCTGAACGCAGCATGAATTATCGCCCGGGACCAAAGTCGAAACCTGCGCTTATGTTTAATTGCAGCGGTTTATTTATTTATTTGTTGGAGTCTGGTGCAGAGACGACGAGCAGCAGGATTTACCACCGTCAGGTACTTTAATGACCCTCGGCTTCAGCGGTGCACAGGAATGCTAATCAGGGGCCGCGCGCTGCTGAGACTGGAATCACTGAGCAGTTTCCAACAACAGCTTGAAAACATTAGAAAACACTGTAGGGGCTTTTTTTTTGTTAAATTTGAGTTGGGAATCAGTTGCTCGGCGAGTGAGCTCCTCTTAGCCCCACGCTTCACTATGCAGAGTAATGAAAGCGTTTTTTTATTTTTATTTTTTTTTATATTACAAAGATTATTAGCCTGGTTCTGTCAGAAGACAGCAGCCGCCTGGGAAAATAAATAAATAAATAAATAAATCCAAACCCTGACGTGTTTCAAATACTGACGATTCATCACATGCAGCAGTTGTGCACATTTGCATGGCTGAGGCTCGCTGCTGTTTTCACTGGGATGATATGGAGGGTGTATGGTGTAGGAGATATTAACTTCCCACCTCACTCCATCTCTGCCCCCCCCCCTCTCCGCCCCCAGAACATATAATAATAATAATAAAAATAATAATAATAATAATAATGAAATTAATAATAATAATAACAATAACAATAATAATAATAATAATAATAATAATCATAATCATAATAATAAATTAATAATAAGAATAACAATAATAATAATAATGAAATTAATAATAATAATAATAATAATAATAATAATAATAATAATAATAATGAAATTAATAATGATAATAATAATAATAATAATAAACACAATTTCTCCTGTGAGTGCAGTCTTGAGTTGAGGTTGATCCAAAGCAGAGAGACTTTATCAAACGCGCGTCCGCTGTGATTTGTAACACGCTGTCCTGCAGATGTTCAAACATCTGATGCACCACAACCCAAATAAGACACGGCCTCCTCATCTCATCGCAGCCTCGATTGCTATTGATCCTCTCACGGCAGAGGAGTTCGCCGTCGTCTGACCGTTTCGGCCCTGCAGGATTAGTTCCTCCCTCCGGTTGGTTTATACGGAGCCAAACCAGGAACAAGTTTATGTTTACATAGCTGCGTCTGATGCGTCGATATGATGCTTATTAATAAAAGAAGGCGAGCAGCCAGCGGAGAGGAGGCTGCAACATGAATCAGAAGCTTTTTATCTGTCAGCGTAAAGGCAGTTTACTCGTTTCCAGGAACGAGCCGCTTTATGTGTCGACTTATTGGTGACGACGTGGAGCCCGTGTCTCGCTGGAGCTGATTTACAGAGATGATAACGAGCACAAAGCAGCAGCACAGTCACGTGTTGGAGGAGCACGTGGCGTCTTCTCTCCAACGCTGTGATAAAGAAACGATGGTCAGTGTTCAGTGTGACAGGGCAGAGGTCACGACGCGCTCCAGTGTTTCAGAGGGCACTGGCCCATTCGCATTTTGGGCCGCTCGCTCACTTTGACATGTTATTTACCAGACTGTTGCTGTTCTTTAACGCAACACTGGAGCGAGACGCGCCGGCAGAACAAAGACATGTCCCCTCACTTCCTGCACCTCTAAAAACAGACATCACTGGGAAACAACAACAACAACAACAACAACAATAATAATATGCAGTTATTGTTGGAATTGTTTGTAAAGGGGGCGGGGCTTGCATACATGTGTCTGAAGCACCAGTAAACATCATTTTCAGTGATGGATGGAACACGTTGGAATCAGCAATGTATAAATACAATATAAAAGAATAGGCCTATTTAATATTTATTCAATTTTAGGTCTGAAAAAAAACAATATAACTTTTTTTTTATGATTTTCATGTTTAACCACCAACTGGCCACTGACGTCGTCAGAGCTGTGAACGTCCAATCAATAATTGCAAGAACAGTTTAATCACGACCTGCTATTTTTAGTATTTGGCTCCAACTTATATGTAAAGTTAGAAACAGCTCCGCTAATGGAGTCAAACTATTTCAAGGCTCATTCGCTGTATAGTCATTTGCCAAAGTAGGAGGTTAATTGGGGAACGTGAATGAGATGCAGTGATGAAGCGGGAAAAGCTTCAGCTTTGTGCCTTTTCCTGCCTGATTAAACTCAATCATGACCATTAGCCTCCACAGTCTGCAGAGTCACGTCAGGGTGGATGAAGTTGGGAAAAGGGGGAATGGTGAGATAAATATTCAGCATTTATACCAACTCATGCTCATTTCTTCTCTACAAGTGGAAAATCAAACGTAAAACTCTGGATGTTGAATCCTTACTAATGTGGAACATGTCTAACATGATCCTGTTTCATATCTTCATATCTTATTATGTCCATGACACCAGTCGTTGAGCATTTCCAAATAGAAAACATTTTTTTTAGTTTTTGCCTTTAATTTCCCTATAAACATGCAGCATAACCCACTTCCTTCCTCACCCAGCTTCTTCTAACCCTTTGTTATGTCAAACCAAAAGTTCTTCCACAAACCCCGACTGAAACACCAAACCCAAAAGACCCAAAGAAAACACAAAAAACCAAAGCCTTCAATAATCAGGAACAGGAATCAAAGCGTAAACACAGGAGCTTCAGGAGAACATGCACAGACACAAACAGAACAGTCAAAGGGAAGCACCTGGTGCTCAGAGACTAAATACACAAGGATAATTAAACACAGGTGAAACACATTAGGGTGGAGCCAACAATCGCCGACAGGAAGTCATGCAAGAGACAAACAAGATGAGAAGCTTCAAAGTAAAACAGGAAGTAACATGAAATTAACGTCAGTCGCTCACATGTCAATATATTAACGTGTCAGTGTCACAAATTCTAACAGGACGTAATAATACCAATAATCTTAATCTGATTATTCCTCATTAAACCCGTATTTGAGTTGAGGTAATTAGAAAATGCTGTTTACATATCAGTGTCTTAGTCAGGTTAAAATAAACATTGAATAATGGCTGGAGGCTGCGTAGCAGGTACAGTCCTGTCAGTCAGTATCACAGTGTCAGGGTCTCTGTGCCCTTTGACCTACGTGAGGCCACACGGTGCATAACAAAGCCGACCTCAGTCCCCGTCCTCTCAGCCTCTGGGTTCCTCTCAGCCTCTGGGTTCCTCTCAGCCTCTGGGTTCCTCTCAGCCTCAGGGTTCCTCTCAGCCTCTGGGTTCCTCTCAGCCTCTGGGTTCCTCTCAGCCTCTGGGTTCCTCTCAGCCTCTGGGTTCCTCTCAGGCTCTGGGGTTCCTCTCAGCCTAGGGTTCCTCTCAGCCTCTGGGTTCCTCTCAGCCTCTGGGTTCCTCTCAGCCTCTGGGTTCCTCTCAGCCTCTGGGTTCCTCTCAGGCTCTGGGTTCGTCTCTGTGGGAGACGGCAGCTCAGTGATTCTCGTGTGGGTGCATCAAAAAAACCCCCCCAAAAAACAAAAAAACAACCCTAACATCCTCTCAGCCTCTGGGTTCCTCTCAGCCTCTGGGTTCCTCTCAGCCTCTGGGTTCCTCTCAGGCTCTGGGTTCCTCTCAGCCTCTGGGTTCCTCTCAGGCTCTGGGGTTCCTCTCAGCCTCTGGGTTCGTCTCTGTGGGAGACGGCAGCTCAGTGATTCTCGTGTGGGTGCATCAAAAAAAAACCCCCAAAAAACAAAAAAACAACCCTAACACATCAGTGGAACATGCATGCTGCAATTCGCACATTTTGTGCAATCTGAAGTGTGAAGCGAGTGCAAATGAGCAGCCTGCGTGTGTGTGCATGTGTGTGTGTGTGTGTGTGTGTGTGTGGTCTACAGTCTGATTCCCACAGCCTGTTCCTCCAGGCCAATCTGTGTGACACAGAAATATTCAGTTACTCTCAGACTGACATAACGTTCACCAGCTCTGCATCCAGCAGATACTTATTTGTACAGTGCACTCTGACAGGACCGAACATACTCTTTACTACTTTACGTTCACGCAGCACATGATGTTTTAATTACTGCACAGGTGTCACAACTGACACGATGCTAGTCGACAGCAAACGGCTGAGTGAGTGTGGAGAGGGAGGCTGAGCAGATAGGACGTTATCTACAGCTTCATAGCATTGGTATTACAATCACACTTTTCATCGCAGGTTGTTTGAGATGTTTCTTGGGAAAAAAGCCCGGAGCATAAATATTCTTTGAACACCAAAGATCAATTGTCTCCAATGATCAAGAACTACAGAGCTGCTATGATTCCTTTTGAAGTCGGAGGCAGATCTGCTGAAGGCTCCTGCTTTTAAACACTGCTGATTCACTGACATTCCCTCAGCCAGCTGCATTAGCATGCTCCAACGTGTGTGTGTGTGTGTGTGTGTGTGCGTGTGTGTGTGTGTGTGTGTATGGGCATTTCAATAACTTTGTCTCGTACAACGTGTATGTGTGATGCATTTGTTAATATGCAACGATACATATTCATTATTGCAATATATATATATATATATACTGTATAGGATATATATATATATATAACAATGCTGATAAAGGTGGACGAGCTCTTTGTCGTTTGCATAATTTGGTGCGAAAGACGTAAAAACATTGACCTTCAGCGTCAGCGTTGACCCTCTCGTCATGTTCGCGTCCTTCAGGGAGGAAGTAAACAAATAAGTGCAATCATTCCAACCAATTAAAGCCAAGTTTATTCGGACAGCAGCGAATCAAACGCATGGATCAGTAAAGCTGACCTGGAGACGTGTTGTATGTAAGACGCCTCAGCAGGCATCTGATAATCACAATCATCAGAAACCCCTGACGCCTGTAAATAAACAAATAAATAAAAACCAATAAAACATTTAAATAAATAATGATATTTTAAATATAAAATATATTTTATAATAATAAAATAAAAAAAGCTACCTCAGGCACAGAAATCTTTTCTCTGATTATCACAAACCAGCTGCCGTTAGCAAACTCGACTCTCTACTGCATCACATCACACCCACAGTATGAGCAGATAAAAAAAAACAACAATGTTTTTTTTTGAAACTATATTTTTGGTGAAGCCATTTCCTCAGTGTGAAACTGTGACTGAGCGTAAGTCTCATGCAACGCTTTCAGATTCCCGCTGGTGTTTGAGGTGCGACCGGCATAAATATGGAGCCAACGTGTTGTTGTTGTGCTGTTGTGTTTCGTCTTTTTGTCTTGGGTAATAAGGAAACTGCGTCTTCAGATAGAAATCTGTACATCACTTTGAGAAACAGGAGTTTGCGGCGTGAGAGGTATTTTGCGATCATCGACTCGGGATGCTCGTCAGGACCCCCGCGTGCGGCGATGTGTGTGACCTTTGCATGATGAACCCTGCGGGGCCGCGGTTCTGACACGTCGTTCTGTCTCGGGGAGTCGCTGGCGAGGAGGCTCAGCTCTTCCTGGCTGTAGGAATGCATGGCAGCAGCCTGGGATTTCTGAAAGGCCACTCTCCATTTGCAGAGCATTTATCAAACAGTTAGGACACAGTGTGTTTGCTCGGTCGCATGCATCATATCTACTCACCCACATCACCCCCCCCCCCCCCCCCCCCCCCCCCCCCC
>JAFBJQ010002591.1:165941-185353 GCA_016785345.1 Trinectes maculatus
CATATCGCCCCCCCCCCCACCACCCCCCCCACCCCCTTTATTTGCTCGATTGTTTTTTTAGCTTGAGGAAAAAGAGAAAACGTCTTTTATCTGGTTTCAAATTTCTTTAGCTGTCAGCTCTGTTTTATTATTATTTTTTTATAATATCTTGCGGGTTGTTGTGTTGGGTCGATGTGTCTGCTCGCTTACGCTGTATCAATAAATATAGAGTAAATATAAGGACAAGAAAAAAATCTCAACAACACGACCAGACAAGTGCTTTTGTATGGAAAAAAACCCCTAATTAGGTTAAATACATTTTTAAAATATCTTCAGTGCCAGTGTTTATACATTTCACATCATAGTAGTGTGATGTAATTACATTCTTACCCATTTATTAACGATGCTAGAGCCCATTTATGTTCGTTTGGAGCCAAGAAGATGTCAAATATAACCTGAGTGTTTTTCAGGGTTTTATCTTGGTCAGAAATTTTTCTGGATCCAATTTATCAATCAATAAATTGGAGCATTTTTAGTTGGATAATGGACTTAATGCAAAAAAAAAGCACCCAAATCACAAAACGATATACTTTTTCATTATTGTTTTCTTATCCTCGTTTTCTTTGTCTTTCTATGAGCAGTAATATGGGATCTGTGAACCGAGACCATGTGCTGTCAAAAGAAAAGCAGGAAACTATATTACCTAATAGAGGATAACGTTCTTGGAGTTAGCCGAGTTCGTCATAATAATGTTAACAGGTGAAAACTCACATGTAGCTCTGGAATTTTGAAGTGTCACGAGAGCATCCCTCCACACTCCACACAGTCCAGACCCAACATGTCCGACCGAACCGGTTCAACACAAAGGACGTTAGTCCCAGTGAAGTCACTGTTAAATCCTGTAATCCTCTTACATTTTAAACCCGTGTTGTGCGACTTGTCATGCGTTTCCGATTGATTCCTTTCTTTCTTTCATACAGCGGCGAGCGTCTCTGCCAACCTCCAGACATCAAGCTGCAGCCACTTTCCAGAACAGACCTGTTATGTCTTTTATTGTTATTATTTTCCCCCTCTGCCTGTGTGTGTGTGTGTGTGTGTGTGTGTGTATGTGTGTGTGTGTGTGTGTGTGTGGGGCAGATGTAAAGTACAGTAGAAGTGTTACATTCATTCATTCATTCATCTTCTACCGCTTACTCCTGTTAAGGGTCGCGGGGGGAGCTGGAGCCGATCCCAGCTGACATCGGGCGAGAGGCAGGGTACACCCTGGACAGGTCGCCAGTCCATCGCAGGGCCAACACAGAATACATATACAAACAAACAACCATTACAATGGGAGGGAAATGTCAGTGGGTGATGGTCTCTGGTGGATTATGGAGATAGCGATCTCGAGTTGCATGATCGCGATTGGTTTCTCACATTTTTTGTTTCTCATTTTGTAAGTTTCCTACTTTCTGTCTGTCGCGACCAATCACAACTCCCAGTAGTCATATATCATTTTCTGATGGCATTCAGCAAGCAGCTGATTTAAAATGAACAACAACAACAACAACAACAACAATAATAATAATAATAATGAGTGGATGCATTCCATTGCTTCTGTAGAGGCTTCAAAATGATTCTCTTTAAATTCCCTCTCTCCATAAAACTCCGTTCAGACGTTCCACATATTAACAAAGTACCAAGTTCAGCAACTGCCGACTAATTAACCCCCCCCCCCCCCCCCCCNNCTAATTTCCCCCCCCCCCCCCCCCCCCTTATTACATCTGTAGCTATTTATGATGTGACTGCGCTCACACAGTCACATTTTTCATCTCAGTTCAGTTTAGTTCAAGTGTTTCAATGTTCATATGAGGGGACGTTTGAGTGTGTAAGTTATTAGTTATCTTAGTTTTTTGTTGTTTGTTAAATCTAACAAAGGTGAGATTCACGGGGCTGCGGCAAAGTTTGCAGGAGACCGCCACACGTCAAACTCACTGTTTGATTCTGTTCTTTTATTTATTTATTTATTTACTTATTTATTTGCAGATGATCCCTCCTTCATCTGAAGCTGCACAGATTCAGACGCAGACAGTGAAATGGCAGGAGGAAGTGAAATCAGAGGCGGGCGGCGGCGGATAGAGAGCGGGGGGGGGGGGGGGGGGGGGGGGGGGGAATGGTGAAATATTTAGCGTGTGCGGGCTGAGGGCTGCTGAAGACGCAGTGAGACAGTGAGAGACAAGAGAAGGAGTAATACTGACTGAATGAGCCCATTTCCTCTGGAAGGGTGAAAGTAATGACACACTTCATCTGAAGCTGCACAGATTCAGACGCAGACAGTGAAATGGCAGGAGGAAGTGAAATCAGAGGCGGGCGGCGGCGGATAGAGAGCGGGGGGTGGGGGGGTGGGGGGGGGGGGGAATGGAGCACAGCCTCGGTGACTGGCCAAGCCTTCTGTCCATCACAGCTTTCTAGAGAGCGGGGGGGGTGGGAGGGTGGGGGTGGGATGGTGAAATATTTAGCGTGTGTGGGCTGAGGGCTGCTGAAGACGCAGTGAGACAGTGAGAGACAAGAGAAGGAGTAATACTGACTGAATGAGCCCATTTCCTCTGGAAGGGTGAAAGTAATGACACAATGGAAATGCTTTGATAAGTCACATTACGCTAAAGCGGCGACGGTGTCGATTGTGCCGAGCCTCCCCACAATCTATGATCATTTCCCTGTGAGAGTCTGTCGCTGGCAGACAGAGGCAATCTCACGCCTTTGCATTTGCTCTCATTATCGTCCCCAGCTTTCCAGAGTAAGGGCATTAGTTCCCCAATTACAGAGAGTTACATTTAAAAAAAGGCTCGCCGTTATTTATCGCTAAAATGCCGACGCATTCCGGGTCAATGAGGCTTTTTATCAGCAGAGCACGTCCTCCCTCCATGTTTACTACGCTGATGCCACTTTACTCCCCCGTCCCTGAAGACAACCGCGACAGATTCATGCTTTCGTTGCATGGGGGACGCCTCATGACTCTCAAGCCCGCACTCCTAATTACAACACAATAACAAGCAACACAAATGTGCAGCGTCGATCAAAAAGGCAACGAGCGTAGCATCGTTCCGGCGATGCACGGTTGCGACGCGGACACAATGTGGGTTTGAGTGCAGACGTGGGTCAAGGAAAGAGGACGCGTCTCGTTGCAGGTCAGATTTGCACATGTTCCAGAAATATGGACAAACACGCGAAACGAATCTTATTAGAGAAAAAACATCTTGCAGTTTAAACCCACTGCTAAAAACCTCTGTCGCCTAGCGTAGCTAGCGGACAACACCTGACAGCTTGCTGTCTTGCAGCGATAATTACTTCCTACTCTCCCTTCTTCACCTATTAGCAGTTAAGTGTTGTTTAGACTGAAGCACTCTTCATGTTGACCACCTGCCGGGTTTGTGACCGGCTCCGGGATCTGTAATCTCCGGGGCCCCGGGGTCTGGTCAGAGACGAGTGACAAAAGTGGTGAAAGTTTGGGTAAGTGCTGGTCGTTGTGTTCCCCTCTCCTGAACCTGCCGTCGGCAACATTCACTCAGTTGAATAAGGACTTAATTACCTAAGTTACAGACTCCGAGTGGCTGCGTTTATCAGGCGTCCTGGAGAAGGCGTCCGTTATCGCTGCGGACCCCCTTCGTTTCCTCTGGGGGGCCCCAGGGCGCAGTCCTGTATGCTGAAATGACTTCCACTGCCATCCACATTTATATGGAAAGCAGAGTACAGCCCTGAGCCAACACTGAACAGTTGTGTGACTTAGAAAGCTGCAGCCTCCATAACAGTTTGTTTGTTATCATTTGTCTTCCAGTTTGAGTTTTTATTTTTTTATCTTTTCTTAGCTGTTGGAATATAGAGTCGTTCAGCAGATGACGACTCTGACTTCCGAGATCCTGCTGCAAGCTGTTCGGCTCTTACCGATTCACTGAATCACAGATCGACGCAATCTGTCTGAAACATAAAGACACGTATAAACGGTTCTTATCGTGGCGACTGTCACGGCTCATCAGGTGACTCGTTGCACGTGGGATTAATCAAAAACAGACGCGTAAGAAGGATAAAATAAATGTTTTTATGAGGGAATTATAATGGAAATCTGTCTGTCGCAGATGGTATTAAGGAATCGTGTAATTAGGTACATGTCGGGCAACAATTGCTTTAATGAGATACCAGTGGACCGAATGAGACTGTCTCCAACCCCTAACCCCAACCCTAATCCTGACCCTGACCCTGACCCTGACCCTGACAGTAATCCCAAATTCTGTGGCTTCAATCCGTGCTCGCAAACAGGAATAGCAACATAACATAACACAAATGTACCTCACTTGCATGTGAAACATTTTATTTGTTACCCCCGAGGACGTCGACCGACCACGGTGTTCTCCCCCGGAGCTGCTTCGAATCTTCAACCACCGCTGCTTAATTAGTCGACCGCGTGCCCGGAGAGCTGTTCTGCACTTGACCTTTGAGAAGGAATGTACGGCGAGCAGAACATGTTCGCCAGACCAGAGGAAATGAGGAGTGGGGAAAGGTTTTAACGTTGGTTAGTGGTGTGCGGGCAGGTACAGCAGCTGTGCATGTGTGTCCGTGTCATTCCCTTCTTTTTCCAGAGGAAAACACAGCTCCCTTGATGGGAAACGTTTCATTAGTTTGGCCCAGAGCTCGTCAGCTGCATTCCACCGAGCATAAAGCACAAGAAAACACCAGCGTGCCTCCGCAGAAGAAATGAATCCATTCCTTTTTGTACATCTTTTAATTTAGAGGAAGAGCTCGGAGTATGATACTCTGTGATAGAACGTGTTCCTGGAAACAAAACAAAATACAGGACGACATATTCAAAAGGTGCAGCGATGCAGGTTGAGGTTGGATCACATGCCATTTAGTATCTAATGAGATTTCTTCCAGAGGTGTTTCAGGCTGCCAGGTTTCAAATCATCTAACGGGAAGTCCGCTCCTCTTATTGTCTGTTGGAGAAAAGGAGCATCCTCGTTATCCTCCATGGCTCGGCTCATTACGGCGAACAATGAGGTGTCTCCATATAAAGACTTGAACGCTGCCCCATAAATGGAAAAAGTCTTGTTGGTAAAATTGCATATTGGAGGTCGACTGCAGCAAACCTGGTGCATTACATACAACCAGTAAATAACGTAAGGTTCGTTGTTTGTCTCATTGTGCATGAGCAATTTTAGGCTATTTGAGGCTTTTTTTGGAAAGCGGTGTGTAGTGACTGTGCTTCCTGGGACACGAGTCTGTTTTACTTGCGATGTAACATTACAGAGATTATAGCCGCCAGTTTGTAAAGTGTGCGACGTGTCAGGGTTTGCCTCCCTGTAGAATTTCAATCAGTTTTTCAAGGCAGGACTTATAAAAGCCCTCCACAGAAACGCACATTTGAATGCCGCCTCATAATTTCCTTTGAACTCAATAGAAAGTAAAATAAATGGGCTGTGTGGTAAGTGATTTTATTGTGAGACAATTCATTGGCGTATTTTCCCCTCAGAGTCCATGAAAGTTCATGACATTTACAACAGCTTCTTTGGTATTTACTTTGAAGGTTAGAGTGGTCAGTCTGACAGCTTTTGGTCACCACTGAAGGTCTTTGTTCCTCCATAATGAGACGCAAATACATTACGGCCAGTAGCCGCACATGTGACAGCGCGGACGTGAGGTACCGTCGATACGACGGGCCACAAAAGCTTTGGAGAAAAAAAATATATGTGCAGAACTTTGTGGTTTAAAGGAGCCGTGACGGTTCCCAAACACCCGTCAAACTCATCAAATCAAATACTCGTCGGGTGTCACATGGTGGCAGCGGCGTGGGACTCCTTTTTGTCAGTGCCATGTCGTGAGGCCCCCGAGCATCGCGGGGAGAAGTTATAATTAACGCTGAGCTGAGATAAAGTTGAGCTCACGCTAAACCGGCGTTGTGTGGTGACGGCTCGCTAAGTAGCAGGCGGCTGCAGACGGCGTTGGCAGGTTAATGAAAAATTAATGGGGGATATCACGATTGACAGTTTAAATACTGCTGTCGGCCAAACAGACGTGTACCGCAGGAGCAGGGCGGGATGCAAGCGAATCTGTAATTTACTTAATGCGGAAGGTCACATTGTCACATTTGCACATTAGACTAAGTGTGACTGAGACAGTGACGGTGAATTCACAGCCCGGTGGCAGGGGATTAAACAGTGATTCAACAGATCCCTGCAGAGGAAGTCACAGGAATGTCCCACACTCCAAGTATTGTCCCTCCATCGGCATGGAAACGAACAGGTTTGAGATAATTTCCTCAGATGATCACATTATTAATGACTAAAACAGATGATGTCATGATCACAGAGGTCACGTAATGTCTATAATTAAAAGATTGTTTCACAAAGTGCATATATACTGTACAATAAGATGGGGGGGGGGGGGGGGGGGGTCTTTGCATGAACAGATTTTCCAGTTTTCACGCACTTCCCCTCCGTTTATGTCTCCAGAACTTTGTCGGTTTCATAGGAAATGATCAGTGACAACTCTGATTGGCTCCCGGGTGGAGGTTAATCTGGCTGCTCGGGACTGAGACCCATTCAGACCGGGAGCGAGTTCAAGTCCATCAAAAGAGGAGTCGTGAAAGTTAATGAGAACAATGACACGCATGGCGGCGTTTGATAAGAAACCCTTTATCTCTCAAGAGGCTCAATTTAAAAAACGTCCTGGAACCACTTTGTTCCATATTTGAATATTTACTCTTGGTCCCCTGTTTACAGATACCACAGAGGCGAAGAAAATAAATACTGTGTCACTTTTCAACATTGTTTCACAAAGTGCATATATACTGTACAATAAGATGGGGGAGGGGGGGGGGGGTCTTTGCATGAACAGATTTTCCAGTTTTCACGCACTTCCCCTCCGTTTACGTCTCCAAAACTTTGTCGGTTTCATAGGAAATGATCAGTGACAACTCTGATTGGCTCCCGGGTAGAAAATTCCCGAGGTTAATCTGGCTGCTCGGGACTGAGACCCATTCAGACCGGGAGCGAGTTCAAGTCCATCAAAAGAGGAGTCGTGAAAGTTAATGAGAACAATGACACGCATGGCGGCGTTTGATAAGAAACCCTTTATCTCTCAAGAGGCTCAATTTAAAAAACGTCCTGGAACCACTTTGTTCCATATTTGAATATTTACTCTTGGTCCCCTGTTTACAGATACCACAGAGGCGAAGAAAATAAATACTGTGTCACTTTTCAACCTTTTATTTTGATGATCACAACCAAAAAAAAAAATATATATATATACGAACACAGAAAAATAAAAACGGTAAACAGTGTTTTAGCATCAACGTGTTGCGCGCGAGCTTTATTGCACAATGAGGACGAAACTTCCAGTGCAGAAGAGTGGATTTTATTTTTCAGTTGACGTTTTGCTGCAACTTCGTGTTGATAGTTTTAGTTTACGAACATTCAAGCTGTGTCATTAATGAAGGTCTGGTATTGGTGGTGGCTGGTTAATGAATGTGTTAATGACTGAATAATAATAATAAAAAAGGATTGCTGTCGTTCCTTGTTTAAAGAAATGGCACTTGTCATCAGAACAACCCAACACTGTAACCATTTATATGATATATTTTTCTGTTTCTGACTTTTATGTTGGTTAATGTTGGGATAAACGGACTTCAGCTGTGACGTTTGGTTGAAGATACCCTACATATCCTTTATATTATAACAGGTCTCTGGAGGTAGCCATCTTAAAAGCAGCATCCTCAATCCCACTTGAAGTCCTGGCCCACGGTTTCGTAGAATTTGATATTAAACGGCCTATAAAACTCCCGCAGCTGCTCTATAACCTCGCGGTCCATCTGTACGTGAGTCCTCCCCTTGGATTTGCCGAGGCAGCGCGGCTGGCTGCTGCTCTCGGGCTTCTTCAGACACGGGAAGCCTTTGGTTCGATTAAAGTAGAAGTGCTTGTCCGTGATGATTCGCTTCAGTCCCAGGAAGTCCTGCACGCGGCCCATCTCCCCCGCCGGGTCCGTGATGAGACGCTCCCCGCTCACAAAGTGCATCTGCGACAGGCGGAAGTACTGCAGCCAGTTCTCCAGGTGCAGGATGTACATCCCAATCCGGATGGCGTTCCAGGACGTGTCGACTAGACCCAAACTCCTGTTCTTAAAGGCCAGCTCCTCAAACGTAGGGATGCTGGGCTTCTTGGAAAGAGTCTGCGTGTAGTCGGAAATGGCTCGCGTGACCGGGTTCCGCACCACAACAATCAGCTTGGTCTCATGGGACATGCTGGCGATGCGTCTGGGAGCCTCTCTGGTGACAAAGTAGCTGGGGGTCTTCTCTAATGTGATCTGGCTGTCGAGTGTCCGTGGCATTAGGCCCCTTGGGAGAGAGAGAGAGAGGGAGGAAAGAATAAAACAGATGGATAAGTCAGCGCAGGTTGTTATTTTTCCGGCCAGGAGCATTGCACATGAGTTCTGCTGATGTGTGGATGATGGTGGTTAAAGTCATGGAGAAGTGACGGGGAACGTTTCGCGACCACGAACCAAAACAACCTTCGTAATAATGAACGTGTTGCGATACGTAAACATTAAATTGTCTGCGCCACAATGCAACAGTTACAGGAAAAATAAATCAAATTTTAATATTTTTTATTACAACTTTAAAGAAACAATGTAGAAAACAGTCAAGCGCACAACTCTGCAAAGATGGAACAATCACACATTTAATATTTACATGAAAAATGCGTGTGTGAAAACAACTTTTTAGATATATTGTGTCGCCAACGTATCCACATCTCTTACTCTGTTATCCGTTTAAGTGCAGCATTACATCAGGTGCGTTACATCACATCAGAAGCTGACAGACCCCCCCCCCTCCCGATAATAAACACAATGTGAATTTATACGTTAAGGAGCGACAGCTCGTACAACAAATACATGCATCATAATTATCGACGTGGCGCTGCTGGGATAATGGCGCCGCAAACCGGGGGCGAATGTTTACATTTGTCAAGTGTGTTTTTTCCTCCCCGTGTAACGTGTCGTTCCACTCCGGCGCTTTGCCTCAGCGAGGGTTGATTAATAGCCATCTGTTGTGTGTTGGCTGCTGAGGCTCGGCCGCCATTCTTAGATCATCCATACTTTGTTTCCTTTAAATAGAGGAGGGGACGGCGCCGCAGCGTCAGCACAATACCTCGGCGGTCTAATTCCAAAGTGGTGCAATTAAAAACGGTGTTTTTTGTTTAATGACTGCAGGAGATGTAGCTCCTGAGTCAGTTCCTGGGTTTCAGGTATGTTACGGCACAGTTCCCCATGATTAAATACCACACTTCCTTTATTATTACTGTGGGAAGGCTTGGATTAAAACCTAACCTTTCTCACCACTCCCTCTCTCTCTCTCTCTCTCCCTCTCTCTCTCAAGGTGGGGGCAGCCATAGGTTACCTCTAAAGTCTTGGAAATATTGATCCATTTAGCTTTATTTATGAAGCCTGAGTTGCTGGCTCGGGCGCCTCGGGGCCACCAGGCGACCATTAATCTTTTATGAGAACAGCACCTTTTTTGAGCAAATAGCTTTGCTACACACTGGAAAATAAAAAAAAAAGTTTGCGGTCGTCCTCCAGGAGGTGAAGAGATCTGAACAGATCTGAGGTTATGTGCCGAGGAAACCGTCTTCGTTATCTGCGTTGTCAGTTCCGCATGTTTCACCGCCGTCCTCGGAGAGGCGGAGAAGAAGATCCTGCGGGCGCCGGTTCAAAACAGCGCCAAGGAGCTCTGACAACGCGAACACGCACAGTGAAAGGTCACAGATGGCGCCGCTCCAAATAGTATATCAACCCGAACAGCTGACTGACAACTATAGAGTGTAGCAGTCATCACAGAGCAGGAGCGCCGGGAACGACCGGGAACGCCGTGTTCATAAAAGAACCGTTTGGCTCAGTCTGGTTGTTTGCAGGTCGGAAGCTGTGACTTATGCTAACTCAGCCTCACTTATTGATTTATACAACTGTTGTGTTTGTTGACGCCGCCCGAGCCTCGGCATAGAGGATAAATTACATGACTGATACGTGGAGACGCACAACAACGCTGACGGGCCCTGATGTTAGACAAGTGCTGTGAGGCCAGAGGCACCAGTGGGATCAATTAACACAACCGTCTCAATTATAATGTTATTAATGTTATTAATGTTATAACGAGGTTATTTTTCATCTGCAGGCGTCGTCATTGGCTCCTGTTGTTGGTGTTTGAGGCTCATACACATAAACGAAACAACAGGTTAATCCAACCTGAAACCTTATTTATTTATTTCATATCAGATGACCAGCTATTGATAAAGCTATTGATAGTTCTTATACACATTTATATTAAATCCATGATAATAACACTATACCACACGATGGAAAAGAAAAACAAGAAAACAAAAAGGTATGTTCAAAATCAAACATTCATAAACTAACACATATTGTACGCGTGCACATTTGAGGTTTGTACATAAAGGTTGGGTAATTACTCCTGACACGAGAATCTGAATCTAAATATCAGCACATTTGTTGACGGCGTTAAAACACCACTCAGGCTTTTGGGTTTTTTTATGGGCCAAACTGAAAAAGTAAATAAAAGCAGATGGATGGCGCCACACTGATGGGTGGAAAAAAGCCCTGCAGTAATTGGAGGTAATTGTCAGTGATGGATGAAAAAAGTCCTGAAAGACGTTGTCGTCGTCTTTTGGGAGGATTTCACGAGGAAAATAAATCAAAGCGGAGGAGAGGTTGCTACCAATTAGACAGCGGACGCCTCGCGCCCTCGGTATCTGTTCACACGACATGAGACGGAATCCACCGCCGCATCATCTGACTACGACTGGAATCTCGCATTCCACTGATAACCACGTCCACCGCGCCTCGTGTCTGACGCCACGACAAGGTACAATATGATCATCAAAGGCTGCTCGCCTTTATTTATTTTTTTTTTTTTTACTGAAATCGGGGCTGTCTACATATGATGGATGCTTTCATGTCAGTGGGAGCAGCCTCAGCCAATAAGCTCCACCTGTCTTGGAGTGATGTTAATGAGGAACGCGGGGCGTGATGCTGATGTTCAACCTGCAAACACCTTTTTGAAATAAAGCGTTTGTTCTTCTTCTCCGTGTTCGTCCTGGTTATTATAAAACGCATGTCTTTTAATGGCTGCACATTAGTTCTTAATGGGTCTTTTTTTAAAAAAAATACAAGTTATATAAGAAGCAGAAGGCAGAGTGGAAAAAAAACGTTTTGAATATTTGCTCTGACTCAAACGCAGCAGCCTGTTTTCTGTATCTGTTCCGGGTCTGGAGATAAGAGGAATCTGAGCAGAGGGGGAACAGGTGATACCTGAGGCAGGTGTCTACACCAGCCATCACAAACGCACAACCCCCCCCCACCACCACCCCAACCCCCAACCCAAGAAACTCTCAGCGCTGCACACGACATCTGAAAGCTAAAGATAAAACTGTGGGTCTTTAGTGCAGCAGGTTGTGTGTTGTGTATTTTACTGAAAGCTGTTGGGTTCTTGCGTGGTAATAATTATTTGCAGTTGGGAAAATCGTCATGATCGTAATTCCAGCGGAAAAACCTCGAGGGTCATCACTGATGTTCCTGCATCTTCATGCAGGGATCAGTAAGAAACAAAACAGTAACCTCACGTCTATATGAACATCTTGCTCTTTGGGTCTGACGCACACACACACACACACACACACACACACACTGGCCTTGATGAAGTGACATTTGAGTGAAGTGCTCTGATTGATCACCTCCTTCTCACGCCGCGTCAACACTGAATTCTTTGTGGGTAATTTGCACTTCCATCAGAATTCGGGGCGAAACGTGAAGTCAGGACGCGTTACGGGTTCGGCGGTGACATTTTAATCACCCTGGGAAAATGGACTCGGGGTGTGGAGGACGTGCTGAGATCAGTCCCTGGTCACGTAGGAACATCTCACCATCGCGTATGACGCTGTAAACTGCACAATTCAAGTAGAACGTTTGTGTGCGACAGAGCAGATTTATGATTCTAAAAGTTCTGTCTGACGTCACACTGACGTTTCCAGCTATGATTTCTTACTACACACACTTACTTCATTTTAACACGACTCAGCATTTGTTCTGAGTTGAATATTAGAAGGTGACTTAAATCAGCCTTTTTTTCTCTCTCTCTCCACGATTTAAATGAAATAAAACGCTAAAATTCCCACATACCTTCACAGAATTCCGTTCGGAAAATCATATTTGATGAAACGTTTGATGTTAGTGTGAACGTTGTCTCCTCCTGCACAGCTTATCTACAGGTAGTTGGGGTCAGCGGTGGGAAGAGTCTCTGCCGCTCATTAATTTGCTGCAGTGTGCTGAAAGCTCGTCTGCATATTGTAGCGACCCTGAAAGAGCCCGCTGGCCATCTTACGGAACAATTTATCTCGGCCTGTGCAGTGGAAGCAGCAGGGCCGGAGTTCACGCTCACTTCCCTCCGGAGCTGCTACATCGTTACGGAGAACTGAGTCACGGACGCTGATGTGGACGTCTTCATGTGGAAGTACCGAGCACTCACCATTAAGCCCATACGCACTGGGAGAACACGCAGCAGATTCCAGTGCAGGGAAAACCATCAGACTGTTTATGGCCAATCGAGAATAAAGCTCACGACAACAGAAACTAAAAGTGAATGTGTATCATTGTGCGTCTAAAGCTGTGTGTTGTTCCACGTCTGCAGACACCTGATATTAAATCACTGTGCTCACAGAGATCAGCATGGCGTCTGTTCAGGATGTAAAGACACACAGTCACTTGCTATCCAAAAACTAAATAAGAATTAAAAAAAAAAGAGTGTGCATGCACAGTAGTGTATGTATGCACACGTGCACATTTCTCATTGAAACAAAGTAAACTTGTAAGAGAGCGGAGCGGCTTCGTTGGAGATGCACAGCGTCAGGACGAGTGAAGGTCAACTCTGCATCATCTTCACACAAACAATCAATGGACTCGGAATTTATTTCTGTTATTTCTCTAAAACCCAGTGTCGCAGTATCTGGGAACGTCTGCAGTGCCAATACGAAAACAACAAACAAATCGCATGGATCCTGAAATAGAACCAGGAAGTACAGTCGAATATGATGCAGATGTTTCTCCTCAGAGTCAGTCGGACGTTCCCTCATCTCATCACGTCCCACATCAACACGCGTTCAGTCATTCAACTGGAAACCAACCGGTGTTAAACAGGTTAATTAATCAGGCTCCGTGGTGCAAACAGACTAAATAACCTGCTAATAAAGCAGTTTAATGAGTTGGAGGATTCAAGGCCAACAATGATCTGAATGGGATTTTACTCACTGGCCATTAATCACAACGTGAAGTGTTTCTTCAGGGCCGGGGCGCCAGAGGGATTTGGGGGGAATGGCCTTTAGCTCCCGCTGGACAACAAATGTTTATCATTACAAGGACTCATAATGAAGCCAGGCCATTAAAGCATATGCAGGCGTATCAAAGTATCTATTAGAAGCTGTGTTTGTCCCGTCTCTGGAGACATTTAGCAACGCACAGTAAATTATAAGGCAGCGTCTCTCACTGGCAGTGTGTTATCACAGGGAGCAGCGTGCAGAGGAACGACGCTCGCACAAAAAACAGCTTTAGCGCTTTGGTGCGATAACGCGTTTCTTAAAGGAACACTTCGTGAACTTTATCAAAAGGCCAAACGTGTACGCGGGAATTCAAATGGCGCCTGTGGGGTTAAACGGAATCATGTTTTAATTACAGCTACGCAAAGAAAAGCAACAGTCGACAACAACAACAACAAAGAAAATTCCAAACACAGGAAAAGTGCGTCTATGCAGCAAATGCAAATCGATGCGAAGCTGGAATAAGTTTCTCGAAGGTTTAGTTCTTGTGAGGGAAAAAAACCTCGGGCTTATTAAAGCGTCGGAGTTGTACGTGTCTTGAGAGGCTGTCACAGCTACTTCAGAGTAATTGCTTCTTTTTTTTTTGACATGTTAGTAATATTTTTAATTGGAGTTTTCATGTGCTGGATCTTCATCCACAATTCTCCTTTTCTATTTTTTGAGTTTGGAAACTTTCTCCGTGTACTTTCAGGAACGCTCCCTGTGAAATTCAGTTTGATACAAACCATTTGTCCTGAAATGTCCCGAAAAGCCAATACACCCGCTTCCCGCTGTCTCACACCCATTAACAGTTTATTTTACGCAGGTAAAGGACTGTGCCGAGCAAAACGTTCTCATAACGTCTGCGCGACCGCACTTCCCCTTCCACGTCCTCTTCCTCGTCCCCGGTGACAGCGAAGAGGAAGATGGAAGATGGAAGATGGAAGTATAGATCCGGTCTCCGCTGGAGAGCCTGCTCTGTTATTAAAGTATCACTCACTCAGATTACACCTGTGATGACGTCTGATCGTTAATCACAAGCAACAGACGCCGAGTTAACGAAGCTCCGTCCTGATGAAAACGCCGACTCTGCGTCCAAGTTCGGTTCCGTGGTCGAAACGGGCGAATAACAATCAAGCGTCTATTTCTCTAATTCAGTGGAAGACAGATAGCCAGAGAGGATGTTCATGACCTCATCCCTGGAGCCACATGATCGGAACATCTTAATAGCAGGACAAAAGAGTGCGGCTGCACTGTAACGGAAAGAAAAGAAAGAAAGAAACGGCATAATGTGTTTCACCTTGGACCAAATCCTATTTAATCGCTGTCATTCCCACCGCCGCCACATGTTTTCCTTGAAATAACAATTATTCATGGTTTGGGCCTGCAGAGGGAAAATGACTGACACTTGCTCTCCTTGAGCAATAACACGATGAATTGATCTGAGCAATGAGCTGTCACATTAACATATGGCGGGGGGACGTGTCGGGGGACGTCGGAATGAAGACGCGCACACAAACAGGAGACGCGTCTAAACTTATTTTGTTCCTGTACTTAGATGACGAGTCTCTGTGGTGTGTTTATAATACTATAAATCATGTGAAATTACCTTTGTTGTAGTCACGGAGACAAACTACACAACGGTCTATTGATACACAACGGAATCAGTGACGAGCAGATGATGTCCTTATCCTGTCTCACGAATGGAGACGAGGAATTTTCGTCATCGTCGTTACAGATTGTCTCGAGGTTTTTATAGCCATTGGCAATGTGAGGGTGAAGGATATTTTTAAATATAGACAATGGACGCGTTCAGCGGATCCACTCCTCACACCCGGAATACAAAAAGATCTGATCCCGGTTCATTTGGGACGCACCAGGTTTCCCAAAGGCGGAACGTGAACATGCTGATGGCGTGTAAACCTCAGCTGAGGGTCATCGGCTTTGTGTTGCGTCATGCACTCCATAGACCTACGGCGAATCGCACAACAACACAGAAATACAGAATCACACTGGTGACGACGACAACGAGGTTTCTGTCTTTCATCTTTGATTGAAGGGAAACAAAATGTGGTTTTAGATCATGAAAGTCAACCGTTGTGCTCACAGGCTCTTTGTGCGCGCAGCAGCATGCTAACACAATGCTAACACACTGATACTAACGGTGCCATTATTTGTGGACGTCCTTGGACTCTGCTCTCGTAGTATTTACACAGCAGCTTGGACATTTAAGCTGGAGTAAAGTGTTTATACCGCGTCATGAGTTAGTATCGACTATAACTGATAGACAAATGCAGGCAGCTAAAGTCGATTGCGTTGTAAATCAATTAAGCAGAACTTCCATGTTGGCGGATTGAAATGGGAAGATTGTTTTACAGCAAACACTAACGCGGCAGCGTGTGATTCATCCATAATGGAAGCGTGATTACATTATAACCTGAATGATCATATTACGGGAATAAGAGCACAGTCTCTCTCTCTCTCTCTCTCTCTCTCTTTCTCTCTCTCTCTTTGGACCGGTCTCATAAAGACTCCGTCTGAAATGAATGTCAAACGCTACATGTCTCCGAGCTGCAGCGGAATGAGGACGACTGGTTAATAATGCAGGGCGACGCCGGACCCATCCCTCACTACAGTCTAATGTGCATTTTCTTTGTTAAACGAGCGCCATCTAACTTTCTGTCCTCATCAACCTTTCTGACGCCGCTGTTCCAGGGCTCCCTGCCTCCCCGAGCCAATTAATGTGGACCTGGAGAATATTCGGAGCTGCGGCCTCTCATATCATTTGGAGACTTCTCGGGGAATCGACTGGAAGTGCCTCTGACTCCTGCGGAATCAATAGAGCCGAGATGCCCTTTTAAGTCTTGATGGTGGATAGCGACGTGTTTTTTTGTTTGATCTGCGGAGAATGGGAAAAGTCGGGAGAAAAGTTCAAGGAAATTGGAGGTGGCTATGTATGTGTGTGTGTGTGTGTGTTTTATTAGGTCCTATACGGTGATGCAAATACACCCCCCCCTCCCCCATGCGGAATAAATGAGCCCACGTGTGTGTTCTGTTCAGGAGGCACAGTAATGAACACTGCTCCCGTTTCATTCTGATCCTAAATGATCCGTCACAGGCTTAATGCAACAGGATGGAACCGGAACAACCGGCCACGTCACCCAACCCGATGAGAGTTAATTTGGTGTCTTACAAAATATGTCACAATGTTTACAAATGTATCATTATTGATTTAGTTTCACGCGTTATTTGTTAGCGTTGATTAGAGTTTTGAATATTCTTCACATTCCCATGTCTCTTTTCACTGATGACAAGCGTCTGGATGTGTTTGGAATAAGGTTTGGAATAAGTTGGACCATGTCTTTCATCATACGGTTTATATCTGCACCTTGGTACTTAACACTAAGATCAATAATGAGCTCATATTATGTTCATTGTGTTCTCAGAGAGAAGGTCAACAGAAAGGTGATGGAGGATTAAATATACATACATATATATATATATATATATATATATATATTAAAAAAATCCTTTAATTACACACACATGTTGATCACAGCCATGTCAGATAGCATAGCATGTTTGCATGTTAGCAGGCTTCTGATAAAAAACAAATTCATCAACAGTATATAATCAATAGTCACCGCTCAGCTTCTCATACATACTGTATATTTCTTGCTGTTTATGATCAGAGATGCTACGTTCACTGTCAGTCATTCCTGGTTGCTACTGTCTCATGTGGATCTTGAGAGACACGGAGAAAGCTCATTATAATTAAAAAAAAAAAGCAATCAAATGGATTACTGAGGTGGAATGGCAATAAAAATAGCATGTTTGCATGTTAGCAGGCTTCTGATAAAAAACAAATTCATCAACAGTATATAATCAATAGTCACCGCTCAGCTTCTCATACATATATTTCTTGCTGTTTATGATCAGAGATGCTACGTTCACTGTCAGTCATTCCTGGTTGCTACTGTCTCATGTGGATCTTGAGAGACACGGAGAAAGCTCATTATAATTAAAAAAAAAAAAGCAATCAAATGGATTACTGAGGTGGAATGGCATTAAAAAAAGGAACTATGTGAAATGGTGATATTGCGTGAGAGACAGACGTATATGATCGTAGCAGGAGAGAAGCACGCCGTTTCTTTCTGCAGAGACAAATATGACAGTTCGTCCGAATGACAAGACGTTTTATGTGATGTCATGTGACAGATAATCACAAAGGGCCAGTCGAACACAGTGAACATCACTCAGTCGCTCGTCACCTTGTGAGCAGCGTTTGCTGCAGCCTGGATTGTTCCAGTCTTTGTGTCGTTTGTTTATATCGAACACACGAATTGTGTATTTTCCTTCATATCGCGACAAACGGGAAAACAAAGCAGAACTTCTGTGAAGCCTGGACGTCTGGTTTAATTAAACTGGAGCGAGACGTTTGGCGTTGGACGACACGTGACGGACGAATCCAACGTACCAACTTTTGTTTCCCAAATCACATGTTTTTGTTTGGTTGGGCTGAAATAGCACATAGTTTGGCGGAATAATCCTGCGTATCACGTAACGCCATGTTGTTCAAGGGTTAGAGGTCAGTCAGAAGAAAAACGACGAGGCGTGCGAAAAAGACAGAAACAGAAATAGTGATCGAGGTGAAAATAACTTCGCAGGGAGAATGTGAGTGTTGCTCGTGACCTGGTGGAGATGTTTCCCTGGTGGTGGACCTTCTCTGTGAATACTCCTCTATGCTGCGTCTTTATTTGGCCCGATGTGTGAACGCGCCTCTATGAATTAATCGGCCCTTTCCCTCGCTCCAACGCAACAACCTCTGAGCCCGAACCAAACGAGGTATTTAACAGGCCTCCCAGCTGCCCCGCTTAATTATTACAACCAGCAGCACCTCTGTTTGTCGGCGCGCGGTTTCTAAATCAATGTAATTGGTGAACGAGCGGACAGAGGAAAAGACTGGCTGTCCGTACGGAATCCTGTTAGGAAGTTTTATGTCCACGTTAAACAGCAAAGAGTTTGTACAATCGTGTGCAGGTACGCAGGAGTCGCCTCCATAACCGACCCCTACATGGGCTGACTGGTACCACAGACTGCAATTTAAAGACGGGGTTTAATTAATAAACATGCAAACTGATAAACAAGGGTTTGATTTGTCTTTTCTTTTAGCCTGTTGATGGGTGAGTGTCTCGTCCCTCTCCGCAGTGACAAGTTTGGGTTTTTTTCTTCTTCTGTTGGACAGAATTTTAAACGACGCCAGCGCCGAGACATGATGCGGTCACACACGTGCAGCCACTTGTTCCACGTCCTCGGTCACTGAGGCTACGTGAGTGGAAAACCCCCGACAGGCAGATGGAGCAGAAGACAAACAAAAGCCCATCGGGCCTTTGTGGAGGACGTGAGACGAAAACACTTGGAGCCAGCGGTGTGGGAAAAGCTCTTGTTGAGCGGAGCCTTGAACTTTCTGCCTCGTGATTCGTTTGAAGTGTTTTTGTGTTTGGATGAAATTGTTGAGAGTGTAGAGATGTGAAAGGGGCTGACGAGCCGTCGACACTGATGCTCTACTGTATGTGAACCTGCTGAGGAAGAGGGGGGGCAGAGCTGGGTGGGGGTGGAGATGCGGGTTTGCTGCACCGTTGCCTTCGCAGGAACAGTTTGTGCCCGTGTGTGTGTGTGTGTGTGTGTGTGTGTGTGTGTGTGTGTGTAAGCTGACGGCTAACATCTCACAGCACCAACCAAAACACCACCGAGCCAAAAGTTGTCATCATCGTTGTGTAATGAAACGTGTGTGTGTGTGTGTGTGTGTGCCACTGTAGTGTGATGAAATGAATCCTAAACCGTTGTGTTGCTGTAGAAGTGTGTTGTGCATCGGTGCTTGTCGTGAGGTCTGACGTGATGTGTGAAAACCTCCATCAAGGCCATCTCACTCAGGTGATGGGGAATTAAAGGAGCAGTAACACGTAACCACAAACAAACTCATATAGGGCTTTAACGCCATAGTTGACTCTTTTTTAAAACATAAACATCTTTATATATAAATATGT
>JAFBJQ010002591.1:185375-206225 GCA_016785345.1 Trinectes maculatus
CAGATAAACTGAACACAACACTTTCCTGGTGCAACACAAACATCTGGATCTGGACATGGAGCAGAGGACAGTGTGTCTGTGTGTCTCTCTCTCTCTGTGTGTGTGTGTGTGTCCTCACCTGTACCAGTCCAGTCCTCTGTCGTAGTTCCTGTCGAAAAAGTGCGGCTCCGTCCCGAGCGCGCGCACATCTGGATGTATCCGGATGAACTCCAGCACCGCCCTCGTGCCTCCCTTCTTCACGCCGACTATCAGCGCGTTGGGCAGCTTCTTGTTGCCGAATCTCTGCGCCACGCTCAGGTTCCTCAACTTCCCCTCAGCCCAGTGGCCCCCAGACGGGGCCGCGGGGGCCCGGCTCTGGTCGCGGGGATCCGGTGTCGTGCGCCGGGCAGCGGTCTCGTCCCGCGCGGAGCGGACCTCCAGCGACGCGCAGTCCTCCGCGGTTCCAAGAAGTTTCTTCCCCCCCGCTGCGGTCCTGCCCGGCGGGCACCTCCTCCCCTCGTGAGCCCGGCTGCTCATGACTGTGCCGCGGCAGAAGAGGATGCTGTAGCACAGGTAGGTGCAGGAGAGGGAGACGGTGAAGATGAAGGCGAATCTGGCGCTGGGTCTGGTGGTAGGTGAGAGGAACCTCTGTGCCATGTCTCCATGGGTTCAACGCGCTGCATGGTTTTCCATCAGAGTCCTCCTCCTCCTCCTCCTCCTCCTCCTCCTCCTCCTCCTCCTGCTGCTGCTGCTGCTGTCTCGCTGTGCGGCGGGAGACTGGCAGGGATACGGGATCCAGAGGCAGACAGACTGGCATATGAGGAGAGGAGAGGAGAGGAGAGGAGAGGAGAGGAGAGGAGAGGAGAGGAGAGGAGAGGAGAGGAGATGGGTGGAGAGGAGATGGGTGGAGAGGGGTGGGAGGCTTCTCCGTGGCACCAGCTGCGCGTAACCTGTGTTATTTCTTCTCATAGGCTGCTGGACTGTGAGCCAAAACTTGGATCATCATCATCATCATCATCATCATCATCATCACGTGATGATGTTCTCCTTCAGACAAGTTCCTCTCAGTTTGATGATTTGATGCCACTGACCTGGAATCAGTCCTGGAGGAACGTCCAGGGTCCATCCTCCTCCTCCTTGTTGAGTGTCGCCCACCGTTTCCATCCATCATGAACACTTGTGCAGATATATGCACGTCTGCTATGCACGTCTGCCCCACCCCACCACCACCACCACCACCACCACCGCGCCCCCACCACGTCATGCACATGATGGTACTTTGATATGCGTTTTATCATTTTAAAGGAACATGACAAAATATGTTGGTGGATACCACATGAGGGTTTTCCCGTTTCATCATGATCACACAGTGCTTCTGTTATAATGTGTTACACCAGGCACCAGTCAACAGTGTTGTGATCAGTGTTGTGTTGTGTTGTGTTGTGTTGTGTTGTGTTGTGTTGTGTTGTGTTGTGTGCAGAGATTTCTCAGAGCACAAACCCAGCAGCTAAAGTTTGCATCATTTGTGTGAGCGTCTGCTGCAGAGAGACACAATATTCCTGTTAGGAATTCACACCGATGTTGTGTCGATGTCGATGTTTTTGTGGAATCTAAATATGTTGTGTTGACAGTGTCGGTGTCTGTGCACAATGACCACTCTTCCAAACAGAGAGGGAAAACTCTCCACTCCAAATGACACCTGTTTGATAAGCGTTCCTGTTCCTGTCGCTCATAAACGCTGCACGTGACAGTGAGGCCATCGAGGTTTCATCACATTAACACAAAACACACACGCGATAAAAGCGAAAATGTTTTAATAAGCAATAAAAGGCGAGCGGTTTGGCATCTGTTTCTCCGTCATTAACGTCTGTTTTATTTTTATTGCAAATAAAGGGAGGAGGTAAATCAGGTTTATGTGGCGCAGACTGAAGTGGATCCCGGTGCCGAACGCTCCGGCACTTTGTCAACAGGGAAAATGGCTTGGAGTCAGCGCTGCAGCTTTGGCCTCGTTGTGTTTACTGCCACACGGCTGCCCTGGACTCCAGGAAATAAACAAGCAGCAGTGTTGTTCTTTCCTTTTCACACCGCTGAAGCTTCTGCAAGTGTTTTTATGAAGTTATCCATCATGGCCGCCGAGCTGCGTGTCACCAGGCAGCCTCCTCTCACCTGCAGCTCGTGACCCCACTGGTCAGGTCAGGACATGTGAACATACATGTTTGTAAAAAATATATATTTACATGTTTGATGATGGACACGTTGTTTTTTTTAAAAACTTTTCTTTCTACCGTTCTGCCTAAATAAATGGATGGAGATTAAATAAACAGTAAATGCAGCCAAACCAGGTTTTAACAGAACCTGTTGCTGAGTCTTTATTAAAACAGCCGCTGTCACACGGAGTCCGTCAAGGTCGAACGGAGCCAAATATGAAATCGGGAAAGTTTCTTTTGCAACTCAAAGTGGAACCGTAGTCGTATTTGAGCTCAAAGGTTCGGCGAGACACACGGACACAGTGCCGACTCGGCACCGAAGACGCTCGCTCCCGACGCTTTCATGCCTCTGTGTTTTGATGTGTCACTCATGAACATGAGAGACTGGCCTCGCACCACAAGGACACAGGTGTTTGTTGCCGGTGCAAATTAATACCCACACAGATTCAAGGACACACAAGAGGAGACTTTTAAAATGTCTGCACACACACACACACACACACACACACACACACATATATATATTCTCTCACGTTGCTAAATTCTGGGATTTTTGTCAATGGACTCTCCTGAAGTAATAAATGAATTTGTACTTGATGCCTAAAATCCATTAAATAGGCAGTAAGTGACACACACACACACACATGAATAACACATCTATGACTACATTCCCAATGTTTTGTTTGTTGTGTGCAGATATCACAACAACAAGCATCTGTGTGTGATTGTCATGACAACATTCAGAACATGCTACACATCCTGTGTGACAGCAAACCCAATCATGACCTAATAATACGCACAACCAATGTTAAATTATTATTATTGTCGTTAAAATATCACCCGACATCAAAATCGACACATGTGATTAACCACTCGTTGCTACTTCCTCATTAACCTCAACCTGCTATCTTCATCATCTGCACCCTGACAGAGAACGTTCTCATGATAATAATATGCATGTTTCCTTTAATGGCTCTGCCAAGCTCCTGCACAGTAACGACACACCTTCCGTTTCCTCTTCCTGTATCACCGAGCACATCTCACGTTCACTGTTTAAAGCTGGTAAGATCAGAGCTTCAGTACGATATCAACATTTAGTTATTCCGCCCACTCTGAGCGCCGGAGCCCGACGCGATGCAGCCAAAGTGTTTGGTGCACTGTGGGCTGTGATAGAAAACAGATACAGAAGTGAAAAAAAGTATTGTTTCTTTGAAAAAAAGAAGAAAAAAAGTTTGACAGCTGTGATGAGTTTCCCAAATTCACGACGCAGAGTAAAACGTCTCATCTTTATTTGTGATAAACGCCCACTCGGCGTTTCCCACCGGTTCCCATCAGTCTGGTGAACATCAGACTCAGAGATCACAGAGCATCATCGTGACCTAAAAAAAATCAGCTGGAGACAAGAGTTAGTCTTCAAGACAAACGTTTACGAATTAAGATTTTACATACCTCTGTCGAAATCTTCAACTGATGAGGTCATCGCCTTCGATGATGACCTCATCCTGAACTGTTCATACAAACTCTTCTAAATAGTAATATTTATACATTTTAAAAACATTTTAATGTTCGGTTGCACAAAGTAGTTATTCGTCTTATTGATTGATTGTAAAATAATTCAAATAGGATTAAAAAAAAATGAAGTCAGGAATAAAACTGGGATTGGCTCCAGTTTTCCCATGTGACCCTCAAAGCAAAAGATCCTGATGGATATTTACCTTTTTACTCCTGTTCACTGACACTCTCATTCACCATAACCAGTCTCAACCACTAATTCTTCTTGTATGCCCTTTTCTTCCTCCTCTTATCCGTCCTCTTCCTCCTCTGTGGATTAGTTGGACATCGACTGAGAAAAGATGTGAGAACAAAAAGTCAAGCTCTGACTAAAGGCCATTGAACAGCAGGTCACCTCTCTCCCCGCCGACCGCGGCGGCAGCTAATTGCTGCTGACATTTTGCTCGTGTTGTTTAAATCAAAAACTATTTTCATGCGTCATTTTCTTTTGTTTCTTCACAACAAGGGGACACGCTTTGGGAAAGGCCATCCCCTCCGCTGTCCACTGAGCGTCTTGATCGCCCAAGAAATGGTCTAATTACCGCGCAGTCGGATTTGACGGCACTCAGCAGTTTCCCGAACACGGCGGAAAAAAAACAAAACATAAGAATAAAAAAAAAACAAAAAAACATGTGACCCTCTTGTGTTGGTGGTGAAGTCAACACAGTCCCGCAGATCTCGATCTCGCTTCACTGGGAAAAGAAAAGAAAAGAAAAGAAGAGAAACTTAAGCATCAGACGGAAACACAAAATTCAAATGAGCTCAAACTTGAGCAGAAGAATGAGGCTGAGGACCTGAATCTTCTTTTCCCTCAGTTACAGGAAAACATTGAAAACACGGATTCAAAGCAGCTGTCACCTTACAGAGATTCAGTTCTTCTTTAAATAGAAACGATTGATTTCTATATTGTTGACGTCTCTCAACGTTTTGGCAGCTGAAGTGGTTTTAATATACACAACCAATACACAAAAAGTGTCCCTGCATGATAAAACACACATTCAGACACACTCTCTGACGAGCAGATGATTGACAGCTGCCATTGGAGAAGAAGATGAACGCTGTTTTGAAACGAAGCTGTTTTTTTTTTCTCGCACCACTTATCGACTGAGACGAACCACGCGGCTGATGGATTTTGTGCGTCGTGGTTGTGTTTCAGTGGCTCGGACAAAGGGTTGTCTTGGGCGAGGGATTGATTGGGCGAGCATGGAGGTCTACCGCCGTTTCCGTTTCCTCAGTGCGACGGGAGTCGATTGATGGCTGTGGAGTGGATTTTTCAGATTCCAGTGTCCTTCTCCTTTCAGTGGCTTCCTTCTCCCTCAGATCCTCCATTCTCTGTTATTCCCAATCTCGACATCCCAAACAACCCGAGTCCATCCCTCAGCAGGACCCTGCACCAGAGTCGACTCTCAAATCGAATGAGCTGATTAAATGACATGGAAATGGAAAACGTAAACATTCAATCCGGTGGTCTGTGCTGATCTCGTTCCGACGACTGGCGAAAAACAGCTCTGCCAGAAAAACCAGTCAAATCTGGTTCAGTAAACTTTAGCCGCCACCGGTTGCTAACACATCTCCGCTCAGATCTGTCATTTAGGGCCCTGGCAGATGATTAGCATTGCCAAATATTGATTGATATGACGTCATTGATTTCAATACAATATAAAATATCTGGCGAAAAAGTGACTTTTCTCTGGTCGTGGTCTACATCACCTTTCTTAGTTGAAAATGCAAAATGTTTATTTATTTCTAAGTTGTGCCCCAAAAAAATTAAATCTTTTTTTTTTGTTTTTTGTTTTTCTTTTGTGCGTTGTGTAGCTCTCCTGATGTCTTCGTGTTCAGGCTGGTGTTTGTGTTTGTTTTCTTCTGGG
Organism: Trinectes maculatus; assembly: GCA_016785345.1. Lineage (NCBI taxonomy): Eukaryota > Metazoa > Chordata > Actinopteri > Pleuronectiformes > Achiridae > Trinectes > Trinectes maculatus. Next base: position 190,981 of record JAFBJQ010002591.1, read on the forward strand.
CGAACACGACGTGGGTCCCCCTGCGATTCATGCAGATGTTTTTCAAGATGCTCTCAGACCAAACAGGTGGCAAACCTCATGTGACAGGTAGACGAGTGTTTGTAGCATCTCATCTGATGCTCCGAGGAAAAGTCTCTCCGCTAGGTTTCCAAACGATGAAACCGTTTTTGGGAATATTGTGAATTTGTCTCAGTCAGAGTGAGATTATCTCTCATGAAGAACCAGTGTATGAATGTGGATCCCACTCGGCTCGCCGGCCGCTCTGAATCATATCCATGACTGAAGAGCGAGGGGGAATTTTTAGAGCGCTCCACATTTCAGAGGTATCCATAATTTATGTTTCAATCCTTCTCTGTCCCTGCTACATATTCCGATCTCATTTGCTGTCATCTGTTCCGACTTGTCACCTTTTATCCTGCAGGAACGTGGTCTCAATTACCGTTCTTATCCGGATTTGGGGGAGGATTGAGGAGGGAAGGTGCTCGCCGGTGTCCATGGAAACATGGGCATATCAATCTGCCTTTTCCTGCACGTGAAATATGGAATCATTTCCATGAGTGACATTGTTTCTTATGACGGGAACTCGGCATGTTTCCATAAGAGCCTGGTCTGGGTTTGAACCACAGACCTGACTCCATGATTCCATACGGCTGTCGGAGGAGATAGTGAAGCCACGGTATTGGGGGGGAAAGGAATGATCAATCATTCATCGCCTCTTCCTGCACCACTGCCACGAGGGGGGAGATTCACAACACAAAGAACGAGGTTCAGGTCCGGCAGAAGCTGAAGCTGCAGCAGCGGCTGCAGATGTTTTGACTTTTCGCACACGAGACAGACACACACACACATACACGCACACACACTCCACAGTGCTATAAGGAGGCTACTGCAGGACCACAACATCACACGGTGTCACAATTATTTATTTGTGTTTTGTTTTTTTTTGTCTGTTTCTAGTCGCTAATATCCACCAGTGTCACAAACTGCAACCGGTGTGTTACATCACAATACACAAGTACACAATTCCTACAAACCTTCGCTGAATGAACGCTGGCGCCGTGTGATGCAGTATCAGTACATGAGGAGGATACTGTGCCTGAGGAACTGATATATACTTGATACTATATCTATATACGATATACTAACAATTATTATGGAATATTTATTTGGAATAACAATTACGCACTTTTCAAAGGAATATTGTAAACACTGAATAACGCAGTCTTGATTCCTTGACTTCACTGTCTGGCAGATGGATGGTGATGTTTTCATCTCACTTACAGAAATAGAATATTACAGAATTGAAAAAGATGAATACACACACACACGCACACACACGCACGCACGCACGCACACACACACACACACACACAGAGAAAATGTAATTTAAAACAGCAGGGTAATAATCTGTCTAACAAACCTATTCTCATTCGCCACTTCATTAATTTGAGGTGTGCAGCTGCTAATTGAAGATCCATCACATCACATGCCCTTTTTTTTTATCACTTCATTTGACAAGAAAATATTAAAAAAATAAAAAAAATAAAACAACCTTTTTTCCATTCATCTGCAGCAGAGTGGCAGAAGCAGCTGTCCCACCGCAGCGCGCGCTCATGGGTTAATTGTTAAAATAATGGGTGGCTTCAGTCTGTTGGTCCGTCAGAGGGTCCAGACGTGACGCGATGAGCTGGGCCTGTCGCGCTGAAACAGAACAAAAGGCCAGTGTAATCACTTTGGCCCGAGGAGACACAAAGCTAATTGCGCACTTATCATTAGGCCTCTAATGAGGAAATGAAAGTCCTGCTACTGATCCTGTCGCGTCGCCATCGCTGGTTTTATGTGGCTTTAGCATATGGGACATTTGCACAGTGTAACTCAGGCTTCACTTTTATCTTACACCTGTGACCTTTATCTTTGTAAAAGACGTGTTCATGCTTATGAATGTTCACTGGAGTGGTGGTGTGCTGGGGCCCCTTTCGTTCTTCAGTCCCCACGTCTTCCTCAGCTGACGTCAGCGCTTCAGTGTCCCAAATACTTCATTTCCCCAAACGGCGTTTCTGTCGGGTTCTGGGATAAATGTTAGCTGCTTTATATTGCAGGGCACCGACGGCGGGCAAAGATGGAGGGTGAGGGTCCAGCGGAGTTTGGGGAGGCAGAGTGCAGGAGCAGAATCAGACAGCTGAGAGTCAGCGGTGCTAATGTGGGGCCTGAGTGTGTAACCTCACTCTGAGCGCGCGCTGATTAAAGAATGATTTATAGGCCTGCTGGAGAGCCCGCTCAGCAATCTGTCTCCTCCAGGAGACTTTTTTTTGCCTCCTTTCGAGGGGTTTGGTAAATCAAGCCATCTCGCACAGGATCTCGGGTGGACAATGTCAATGTGTAACGGAGAGGGAGCCATTAAATGTTATAATCATGAAAGTGTGTGTGTGTGTGTGTGGCGTTCACAGGTGCATACTGACTTATTTGTCACACACGGTGTTGACCCTGGCTCCTCCGGTGGAATGAATCAGCCCACGGAGAAATTCCCACATCTGTCATCTCCACAGGCTGATGGTCAGAATCAGTCTCTCTCGGCCGCAGCCTCCATTTGCGTGCGAGACCGATGATGACATCACAACGTTTCATAACGGGAGCACTGGAAGTTTCGTTTTCACCTCCTCCATATTCAAACCAACACGCCAGTCAATCTGTATGTAGATCTGTATGTAATAGAAGAGTCATCATGACGAAAGATTTGATCAGTTATCCAAAAGTGCATACAGATATCTGTTTCGATTAATATACATATTTACAAAGTATCAATATCCATCCATCCATCCATCCATCCATCCATCCAACCATCCATCCATCCATCCATCCATCCATCCATCCATCCATCCATCCATCTATCTATCTATCTATCTATCTATCTATCTATCTATCTATCTATCTATCTATCTATCTATCCATCCATCCATCCATCCATCCATCCATCTATATTTTTTTCTGTTTTTAAAGCTTTTATAAAAGACAAACAAACTGGATACGATGGAAAAATTCACCGGTGCTGTAAAAGTCTCGGAGCAGCAGCAGCACTTATGATGGGAAGTCACTGCAGAGCGCCGTGACACGTCCATCAATCATTAACAAATCATCTGCAGGCTGAATCGTATCTCTCAGATGGCGCCGTGATGCCATTTGTCCAGAGCAGGCTGCATGACACTGTGGCCTGAATCACAAGCGCAGCAGCGACGGCAACACTTGAATAGCTTTTTATTTCCATATCGTTTCCAAATTTCATGCGAGGAGAATTCCAGGTCGTCGGCCTGAAAATGATACGGCGCCCAACTTTGTATTCAGAGATCGTGACCTTTTTATTAACCGAGCCACACAACTGTTGTGCGTGATGCTCCCCAATTATCTCCTCATGCTTCCCCCAATTACATTAATTAGAATGCACTGTATTTACATAACCCATAACAAACAAGCCATTGAGCTTAACCTATTAGAATGTGTCTGTGAAACTAATTACTCCACCCACTGATGCTGTTGTTACACTGCTGCTACATTCAGGATTAAAAAAAAACTAAACAATTATTTTCAAAATTATTGTAGAGCATATAGATTTTACACCTACATATTATTAATATTTTAAAGTTAAAGCTTGAAAAGTGTACATATATGTTAGGAGAAGGTTTTTTGAACTTTATACTTTAATTACAAGTGAAAGTTTTACACTTTATACTACATGAGTAAATATATTTAGTTACAGATTTCCATTATAAGGAAGTGCACAATTCTTACTCTTTCACATGCATCAGTTTTTCATCAAATTGTCCCTCAATTAAAAAAAACCTAGCGTTTGATGCTGTCAAACACGACGTAAACAGAATCTGGACAAAGGCAGCAATATTTTAAGATTTGCCCTTTAACAGTGTGGCAGAGGTTCAAAGCGAGACCCGCCTGAATCACAGTGATTCAGCTGTGCGGAGAGCGTGCTCATCGTTACGGCACAGGCAGAGGGCGGTCAGGATACCTGAAGGTGCTTAACACTCACAGACCTCCATATTTCACCATATTGAGCAGCAGAAGAGCCCAGGTGATGATGGTTCCTGAGGATGACAGAGGCAATGTGTCAGAGCCGTGCAGCTCCGACAAACATCACAAACATCCAGCTAAGCATGTGATGTTGTTGGTTTTTTGTTTGTTTTTTTTTTGCATCCTTCTCCCTGTTGCAAACTCCAGCTTAAATTAAATGCGAGTTTCAACTGAAAACACGACGTCCTTGGCTGGAACACTCACTGGAACAAAATACAGGGGGCGCCGGGGAGGGGGGGGGCAGGGGCAGCCTTGGTAAAGACACAAAGACACCACTTAGAATGCTAACACAGCAGGAGAAATCACGTTGCACTACATCTTCACGTTGCAACAGCTCAGTTTGTTAGTCACTAGGTTACTACTGCAAACTGTATGCGTGTGTGTGTCTGTGTGTGTGTGTGTGTGTGTGTTTTTTGTCCATATTTTTTCCTTCTTGCAATTCAACAGTCTATCCTGGTTAAAAAAAAAAGTGCCAATTAGAATATTATAGCTGTCTCTGGCAGTGACCTTTTTGCATTTGCTCTGTATGCTATTACACTCAATCAAGAAAGGTCAGTGGTGGACGTGGGTCCCATGCAAAACAATCATAGTTTCCATTTTTTCTTTTTGTTGGCTGTTTGTTCAATTGGATTTCATCACTCCGGCGCGCAGACACATGGAATATTGTCTATGGAACGACGCATTAGGTTTGATGCGACCGGGATAAATACACACAATCTGTCCACTTCTGTATAAAAGTATACGTATATAGTATTTGAAATAATACACAAACTTTGTTAAATGACTCCCGCATGTAATCAACAATTACCTTTTTAAATATGCAAATATTTAATTAGCTATATTTATGTAGGGTTTTGTCAATAATGTGAAGTTGAATTTGAATTTTGTGTTACATCAAAGTGTTATTGTTAATATTTTATTTGTCAGATAAAGGAGGCTGCCACATGAGCCAGAGTGAGACCTATAGTTAGAGACGCGGGTGAGACTGATGGACTGGGAGTAAGAGCTCAGTTGTCCTTGTGTTGATTTCAGTGACCTCTGCCGGGGGTTCATTCACATCTAATCAATTCACCGATCAGGGCAAGCTGAGCTCAAAATAAACCCTGCAACCACATCCCAGGAGGCCACACACTCCTTCACACTGATACCAATACATATATATATATATATATATATATATATATATAGTTTGTGTTAATAATAATAATAATGATGATGATGATGATGTTACGATTAAGTCACATGAGCAGGACTTCTTCCTGGTTGTTTTCAGTCGCTCATCATCATCATCATCAGATGTTTTCCTGAGGCTGCGTCTTAAGCACACAGTGAAAAGGACACACGTCTCCATCGCTGAGAAGCCTGAGAGTCGAATGAGAAATTATAGCAGGGGAGACATTAACCATGCTTTGAGCCATTAAACAGTTTAAATTATTGGATGCAAAATAGCTTAATGGAGTGTTTGATGGATGTTAATTAACTACAATACAACCTGCATTACCATTACAGGGAGGGATATGACAGTAGGCATTTTAATGTGCTACACAGACATGTAAAACGTGTGTAATTAGAATTCACTGACACCTGTGTGGAGCCAGGGCTTTTTCCTGTGCTGTTGATGTAGATGCAGTGCCACCCATAGACAGGTCATTATATTACATCTTAACCTTGAGATAGTAACACACAGACAACAGGCCGGGGGAATTAGCCGTTTCATAACAGTGGATACAACACCAGGGACAATTAGCTTTGCAACACAAAAGGCATAAAAAATAATGAATACAAACCATTTTAATAATGCAAAAGCTGCGCGGTTGCGGTGCATGTGTATTTTATTGTTTTTCCAGTGTGGTATATTAGAGCCCGGGGCCATGATTTGAATAAAAAAATAAAAAAATAAATTCATAAATAATAATTGTGTTTGTGAAACAGCAGCAACTTCCACTCTCTGACGCACAGAGATTCCCACATATTCCCACTTACGCACGTCTGTGCGTGGCTGTTTTCCATATGGTTTTGGAAAACGTAGCTAAATAAATGTCCGCCAGGCACTGGTTTCCTTAAGCCCATACATATTTATAGTGAAGTGTCTGCACGTCCTGCACAGTGGCGGTGGATTGATCTGTTCCTGCAGTAATGGGGGGAGAATTCACTGTCAGCCCGGAGCCGGGCTGCGGGTTCCAGCACATTGGTTTTGCTTGATGGTGGATGTCAGTAAGACCACAGAACAAAATAGTTTTGAATGAATGCTGGCAAATTGAATTCTTTCCCCATTTGTTAGATGCCACTGTAAATGGCTGTTTATTGACAAGTGCAGTGTGAGGGCCAGGATGACCGGCCCTCCACATCACAGCTCCATGGCATTAAAGTGAGACGTCCCTGCGGTGGATCCATATGAATAAATAATGAGGGGGAAACAAATGAATAGAAGGTGCATTGTGTTTGTCATATCTTTTCAGGCGGACTCGGCTCGGCGAGTTCCCTGAACGAACTCGAATGACCCGCGAGTGATTCTGTCATCTTGGTTTATATCTCCTCTCATTTCGCCCATCCGTCTTTGTCATCGCCACGGCGTCTGCTGATCAATAACCACAGGGCAGGGAAGTCAACATGAATAATGCGCTAAATTAGGATCTTTAGCAGTTATCGATTATGAATTTGACCCTGCCCTTGAACCCACTTACAGTATATAACTGGTATGCATGCAAGGGAAGCGTTTATGTCCCTATGTCCCTGCAGGACAGTGTGGGTCAAGCTCGTCCAGCTGTTTTTGGTATTGCGCATTGTCTTTACAGTGAGGAGACGTAAAAAAACAATGAAACAATTCCGCAGTGATTATCCCAATCCTTTTACCCGGGTGGTGAACGTGACAACACTGTACCAAAGAAAAAGGCCTCATCAGCCCGGAATATTTTCCAGAAAACTGGCGTTCGTGGCGATCATGGCGTGAAGCGGAGGTGAAATGTGGCCAGAGATGTGCAGTCAGGAATTATGTCTGTGTCTCCACAGGGTAAACAAGCCAACACACATTCATTAAGGAGCTCTCGGCTGGACCTCGAATGCGTATTGACCAGCTGGGGACAAATGGGAACCATTTCCCTTTATGAATCGCAGCCATTTGTTACAGTTTAGGATTGATTCTTTGTCACGGCGGCCGCCAGTGTGTGGTCATGAAATAAGAAATTGCATTTCATATCTCAACTGAAATTGATGCACGGAGAGAGGAAAAAGAAAAAAAAAAAGAAAAAGAAAATGGCTGTGTTTTGACAGAGCGTATGGCCTCGTCGAGATACGGCGCCCGGAATGCATGGAGGCGTCCGCGTGCCAAAAACCAAGCGAATGTTGACGTTATCACTCACGGCGTTTTCAAAGGTTTATCATCCGTCCTGGACTCGCACTTCCTTCTCGGTTCTTTTACTCCCTCTGCTACATGTTGTCATCCCACTACTGATAAACACATTGACATTGACCAGAAAGTCATCTCAGCCACACAGTAATAATAACCGCTGCTATGACGTCATCAAATGTACTGTATATTATGACGTATGTTCCAAACAGTCACACTGGAAATGGGGTTTGATTCCGTGATTGCGCGTTTCACAGGCGCCATTAGATGAACAACATGTGCTCATACCACTAACGAGGCTTAACCCAGATGATCCTATTCATCCTAATGACTCCAAAGTCTCAGACTAACACATCAGAAAAGAAAAAAACAACAACAAAACGACTTATTTGTCCTAGTTTGACTTGTGTGTGTGTGGTAAGATGGTTTTTAATGTTTTTCTAAAAACACAGGAAGCTGTGGCACGGACAGAGACTCGAAAGGTCGACGCACATCAGTGTGTCAAATAAGGTCAGTACACAGGTCAGGAGAAAACAGGAGAACACACAACACAAGGCAACAAAACGGTGTGTCAGCAGACAGCAGGGACAGGGCACTTATACACACACGAGACAGGTGACGCCAATCAGACACAGGTGCAGCTGATAATCAGGGAATGGTGGGAAAACACCGGGGAGCAGGAAGTGAAGTGAATGAGAGTTCAAAATAAAACAGGAAGTGCATAAAAAATAAGCAGGGAACACAAAACTTATTTTTTTAATATTCTAATTGTGTGTGTGTGTGTGTATTCTAATTGTGTATATAAAAAAAAAAGTATTGTAAGTTATAAGTAAATAAGTTATTTTTAATAATATTTAAAAGTATATTTGATGCTGATATGACTGAATTCGAGTATTAAGATTCCCTAATGATAAGCCACTGTTTCTGACCCGACGTGAACCTGAGGGCACTGAGGGCACTTCCCTTGGTCCCCTGTGGAACCAGGATGGAGAGCGTCTCAGCTGGGAGCCCGGAATGCAGTGTGGCCCAGACGGAGTTATCCACCAAAGCAACACTGACACAGAATCAGTATTACGTTTAACTCCGGGTTGAGAAGCCATTACCTTGGCACGGAGCAGACAGCTTTATTTAATCTACAAGCTGCCAGCTCTGTCCCCGTCCCAGCCTGGCACAGCAGGCGTGTGTTCATTCAATCTGGAAAGGCTGGCACCAGTCAGGGAATGTGATTATATCTGGAGGCCCCCGAGAACCTGGAGAGGAGCAGAGTTCAACCTGATGCCGATCTGCACACGCAGCACTGTGCCATCATCATCTCTGATTTACTGCGCACAATTTTACGCTTTGTGTGTTTGCAACGGGAAAAACCTGTTCGAGATTTATTGAGGCAACATATAAGGAGAGGGGGAAAAAAAAGGACTCGTCCGTATATATTCGCTCCTCCGCTCGCTGTCATGTCACGCTGATGTTAGAAATATGTTGGTTATTCCGCTGTTGACAGGCCGCAGCAGCCAATGAATAACATAGATCTTATCTGCGCAATCCGGCAGACACATCTGACCGGGTCGGCTCGCCGCGCGCGAGTGGCATTTTTATTTTCAAATTTAAACAGGTGTAAAATGTGAAGATGTCAGGACGCACATGTACGGCGTGTACCGGCGGATCAGAGGTCAGGATGATGTGTGTGCTGTGTCTCTGGGGGGGTGTGGGGGTGGTGGGGTGGCGTGGGGGAGGGGTAAGGCAGAACAACCAGGATTCAGGGTTTAAATCCCTCCCCACCACAAAAAAATATATATATATATATTTACTCCATTGGCTTATATACGTTCACTGATTTAATCAACACAAACAGATGCGCAGCTATTAAACATTGTAATGACCTTTAATCTTGGTGAAAAAGATAGCGCCCCCTGTTGTTTCCGAGTTCATTCATAGTCTAAGGGTTTTTACCGTTGCATTAGCAACATGGAGCCGGAGGCATCAAGGTCACGGGATAGTTGGAATGTAAAGCGGGAGATTGGACGATAATGTGAATTTGCTCGCCGGCGTTTCGTTTAGAGAGACACAGACACTTGCACAGACAAACACCACGGATATTTTTAGACACCTACAGAGTCTTATGCACCCGGATCCCCACCCCCCCACCACCGTGGTCCCACTTCTGTGACAGACAGAATATAAATTGAAAATTTGTATTGTCTTCTCCCTTACATCCGGATTTGTGAAAAGAGACATATTTCTTGTGTTTTGCACAAAACAAAAAAAAAGGTGGAGCGGATGCGTTGGTGTCATTTGCCACATCAGCTTTTGATTTTTGTTTTCCACCTGATCAAACATCTTCCATCTTTTAACTAAGTGCAAGCGAGCAGCGTCGACGCCCGATGAGTTGACCTTAGGGGTCGCGTGTCCACGTGAGACACGGTGAATAAACATAATGAGGTCTGTTTGGTTTTTTTTCACCATCGTCTCTCGTTCTGCGAGACAAAGTCATGGCTGCTAGATGTTTGTTGTAGCTGCGAGGAGTTTCTCTGCAGACGGCGCCTGAGGTCTGCTTAGTCAGGGCTGTTGTGTATTTCATGCCTGTTGGTTCCGCACACAATCGGCGCCGCTTGTTGAGCCGCTGCTCATTTCCCTGAGGTGAACGGGAATAGTGAGGTGGGGGACGCTGTGACTGTAGCATACTGCAGATGGCAGTAGCTGAACGGACATATGCAGCCGAGCCCTGTCTCTTTTCCTTTTTTTTTTCTTTTTTTTCCTGTCTCGGATCTAAACTCCTCCGCAGGTGACGGATGAGAACAGAGAGCATCCCCAGCAGTGTAGTCGTACTTTTAATCCAATTCAGATTTATGATGTCAACAGAGGGAAGATTCTCGCTCGGAGTCGGGACCGAGTGGAACATGTGCACAGACATTAAATAAAGAGGAGGGCGTTTCGGAGGCTGATAGAAAAAAAGAGCGTTTGCCTCATATCCACTGAAGTGGCAGCCCGGCGTGATTCATCCCGCCAGCTTTAAGGAGCCCGACTGAGGCGAGGCGTGAGCTGAGCCCATAACCAAGCACCGCATCACACAGGAAGGAACCGAAAGACAAAGTGTAAATTGCAGCAACTCTGGGAGAGATGAAAGGCAGAGCCGGAGAAAAGTTCAAATTGGAAGTTAAAACAGGGCAGGGAAAAAAAAACAGATGATGAACAGCCAATATAGATTGACTCATTGCACATGTACGCCCTGTGGCCGCGCTGCTCATTTCCATAAAAGTCGAGGCCTTCATCTGACAAGACAAAAAAAAACAAAACGTTGCTGCTTTGAGGGAACACAGGATACGGAGGATGTTATTGCATCACGCTCTTCTCCTGCAGACTCGGCTATGTGGTTACACATGACGTATCCATTGGCGGTCTAACAACACGCAGTAAATCACAGCGCGGCGGCAGCGTAGCCAATTAACTGCACGTTTCTGAGGAAGGAAGAGAGAACCCAATCAGCCGAGTCAACAAACGAGGGGTCAACCGAAATGAAAAGTGGCTTTTCGAGAAAGCGGCGCACGGGCGAATCGTAGCAGGCAAACACTGCACTGCTTAATCTGTCTAGTGAAACGCCGCCATATTACACCGCCAACGCCAAGTGTTTGTTGCGTCTCGAGGATCAGAGCGTGACCTTAATGATCCGTGCCGCGTTAGGTGTTGGATTACCAGGCTACTCGAGCCGGGCCCTGAAAGGCTCGCTGCATGTTATGTTTTGATCATGCGGGCAGGAGCTGATACCCACTCGGCCCCTCCCCTCCTCGACCCTGACGCCAGCAGCGGGACACTCGGGGGAGGCGGAGGGCAGGAGGAGGCATTCAGCCAAATAGCAACGCCACACAGCTCTGCAATTTGTCTTCCTCCTCCTCTGGACGCACCTCATGAAAACAAATGAACTCTCACCTTTGCTGCTACAGTCGGGAAACGCGCAACATCGTTAGAGGCAACAATTCATTGTGGGATGCCCGGGTTGTTATGGGTTCTCGAGCACCACTCCCTTAGGGGCGGATCCGGACTTCTCCACCTTTTTGATTGGACCCTACCACAACTGGCCACAGTGACATAATGAAATAAATAAAAGTGACCGATACTCAGTGACCTCTGATGTCTAGTGATGTTCGGCCCTCTGGGTTTGTGGACTGCATAAAAAAACCAGGAAATCCACTCAAGGGTCAGAGGCCAGATGCTACATAAGCACTCCTGCGCCGCACAGATCATAAAACACTCGGTGGCCTATTGATTTCGCGCTCTTTATCAGTGTTTCCATGTGGCCAGTGGCTGAAACACTGCGGGACGGACATGTCTGTCATTTTTATGTGGACGTTTTCAGAGCCCAAGAGCAACAATGAGCGTCGGAGTCCCGTCTATCTCTTCCTGTCAACCGGGTAAAAAGATGTCATTTCCTGTTTGCGCGTCTCTCATTTGCAGCGGTGATTTAGAGGTGCGCTCTATCAGCGCTCTCCAGCACCACCAGTATTGAGTAATAAATATACCGCGGTGAAATTGTAAATCAATTTCCAGCATCTGTATGAACACAAAGCACCAATAAAGCTTCCGAAGCGTTGTCGGATAATTCCGGTTTATTACACTCCCGTTCTTATTAGCGCAGCGTCAGTCATCGTCACTGTCACTTATGATAACGCTGCGCTCGCTGCTAATTACTGAGAACATGGCAACATAGCTACTCCAAACAGTGATAAGAGACAAAACATGAGCAGTCAGGTTTAATAACAGTCACGTACCATGTGACAACAGGGGATAAAACAAAAAAAACATCATTATTATTACTATTTATTATTGCATGCAATATAATAATAATGTCCTACATATGAAAATATTCATACAGAACTATACACAAAATCAAGTAAGACTGTGAGGGTTAGGGTTCGGGTTAGGGTTCAGGTTAGGGTTCGGGTTCGGGTTCGGGTTCGGGTTCGGGTTAGGGTTCAGGTTAGGGTTAAGGTATGATGTTATTTCTTCCTTCTGTGGTTTCGTATTCTTGTATATTGGTGAAACAACATAGCGTTACATTTTGTAGACTTTGTAAAATGTGTTTAATTATCATACATTAAAGTAGGTTAATTGCTGGGGTAAGAAGTTCAGACGTCCACCGGGAGCTCGGAGTTGAGCCGTTGCTCCTTTCGAGTTGAAAGCAGTCAGCTGAGGTGGTTCGGGCATCTGATCAGGATGCTTCCTGGGCGCTTTCCACGGGAGGTTTTCAGGTCACGCCCAACTGGGAAAAGACCTCGGGGTAGACCCAGAACTCACTGAAGGGATTATACATTTCATCTGGCCTGGGAACGCCTACGCAGCCCCATTAGGAGGCGCTGAGAAACGCTGGTGGAGAAGGGGGTTTCTGGAGGAACAGCCTGTTTAGCCTGCTGCCACCATGACCCAACATAAGAGAAGGAGAAGAAAATGGATGGATGGATTATCATATGTGATAGAAACAAAAACCAGACCCATGAAATCTGGATTTTGATTTATGGACTCAAGATATATTTGTACGTAATTGCTGACTTAAGGTCTCAGTCATGGGACAGTAATTGGACTTCCGTCCTTTTTGGATGAAATGTTGTGGCGGACTTGTATCAGTGAATCCGTTCGCCGAGCTCATCTCAGTGTTGTGTAAACCGGCGGTGAGTTCAATAACCCAAGTTCATATTCAGGTTAATTATGTGTGCGCTTGTAAATAAATGCAGCGAATGGCCTGTGTAACCTGCAGCTGCTGCACCTACTCAATGTGATTGACTTCCAGTGGAGGCTTTGGAGATTAGGTTGACCTGGTGGATGAGTAGATGAGCTGTGTCTGTGTACTCTGCACTGTGTGTATGTATGTGGGGGCATGGGGGGAGGGCACATCAGAGCTCAATTTATTGAAAACCTCATCGCTGTCATAATTATGTAGCTATTAAATGGCGCGACTTTTCTCTCCCCAGCAGCCAAACAATAAGACGCCACTTTGTACTCCCAAATTACAATGTCACCGCCATTTTCTACCCACTGAGCATCGTCCTGCAATTCCTTTTTGTTATGAGCCATCAAAGGGTGTGTGGAAACAACATTATGCACATTCCATTATAACGGTCGTTGAAGTAAGTCACACTGAGTTAATGCACCTAAATGACGCGAGCGTGCAGAAACTTGCCTCATTAACACTAGAAACAAAATTAAAAAAAAAAAGTTTTTCTGTACTGTTCATCAAATTACATACAGAAAAACGTAATACGACATGAACGACATAAACATGCGCTCTACAGTGAATTAGCTTCACGTTGTAAATTTCAGTGAGTCCAGTAAAAGTCTAAGTGAGTCTGTGCCACAGCAAAATAATTGTGGTCTCTGAAGATTTCATTACATAGATCTTTCTGATAGTTGTCTCCTTGACCCTGTCGCAGCTCTATAGCAGTAATGGATACGCTCCGAGTCCCATTAAGACAGCAGATAAGGTGCCGAGTGTCGACTGCTATCGGGTTTTAATCCTCATCTCCCCTGGCCGAATATCAGAGAGAGACGATGAGGGGCGTGGTTCGTGAATGTTTGATATATTTAATCATTTTTGTTCGTGATGGATTGTGGTTATTGGAAAACAGGCGGCGATGTCGGAGTTGTTTAAAGATGTGATACGTGATGATGTCGGCTTTAACGCTAAAGGTTATAAATTCTGGTGTTTAAATTAGTCAAGAATTAGTGCTGATTATATCAATAAAAAACCGTAAATATCATTGTGAAAGTCCAACGTGAAGTTGAAAATGATGATACAGCGATAAAACAAGATATATTTTTTTTGGATTTTCTATTTTAAACCTGTAAAGTAGATTCAGTTAAGGAATCTACTTTAGATTAAGGAAGGAGAAGATGTGTACTTTGCTGTGTCAACACTTTTAACAATGGGACTGTATAGAAAATATTTGCTGCTGGAAATACTGAAAGAACAATAACTTTAGCTTCCTTGACACCAAAAACTTCAGGGAAAAAAAACAAGCAAAAAAAAATAAAAAAATCCAACACAAACACAGGCAGGCTCCCGTGAGTCCTTATAACCTTGATTGTAGAAAGCAGACGCCTCGCAGTGCTCGGATGAATCAAGTCTTTAACCCTGTGGTTTAATCAACCTGTTGATTGAAACACTGTTATTTGTGTTCCTGAGAGTTTTCCAATTAAAAACTCTCCGGTTTGCAGAGAAAGTGATATTTTTGACAACCGCTTTGAGAAAAACAATAGAAGGGTGGTTCCTGAGATAGAAATCCGCTTCTGTAGCCGCGGCTAACCGCTACATTGAGACACTACCTCCGCCTCGCTCCCTCAGCAGGCAGGAGGAGAGGGTCTGAGCGCGGGGGAGTGGAAGGTCAGTAGTAGTGAGTGTGCAGGTGTGGATGTGTCAGAAGTTAATAGAGGCAGCGGTGGCTCTGTAACAGATTACAGCAGCTCTGTCAAAAGAAGATGGGAAGCGAGGGCTGCAGCCCATTCATCACCGGCCCTGTCTTCTCCTCAGCCTCCGTCTCCTTAAGCCATGTGATAAAGGTGCGTGTCAGCTCCTCGCCGCCGCTCAACTGCATCCGGGCCCTGCAGAATCCATACATAGAGGATCAAGTGCCATCGCAGCTTGACACCACGGCGATGGGAATGCCAACACAGCTGTCTGGCTGCTAATGCAACCTGCATATACATGGAGCTAACGTCTGGAAAGCACTTAACTCATGTAAATACCTTCAGGTTCGTGCGAATCTGCACAGACGTCTGTTCTATAACTCAGGAATCTTCATTTTCTCTATAGATATATGTATGTATGTATGTGGAGATA
>JAFBJQ010002591.1:207313-287206 GCA_016785345.1 Trinectes maculatus
GCAGCACAACAAGTCGACACAATAACTGCGCACAAATATGAATATAATTCATTAGTAAAGGTCTTGACATTAATCAGAGAGTTCAGGGTGTTTTGATATTAATGATGAGCAAATATGAAAACCTCATATATATATATATATATATATATATATGAGGTTTTCTTTCATATTGTATGTATGTATGTATGTATGTATAGATAGATAGATAGATAGATAGATAGATAGATAGATAGATAGATAGATAGATAGATAGATAGATAGATAGATAGATAGATATATAGACATATATGTATGTGTATATAGTGTATACTACTACATGTAGTACATGTGCAATGTGTAAATGTACCTAACTCATCTACATATTGATATATTTAGTTTGTTTCTGAGATGTCTAGTGTTTTGTTGCAATTTCTTATTTCATATTTTTATTTTTTACTACTTTTTTATTATCTGTTTAATGCACACTGCTATCCCTGTGGCTGCTGTAACGCTGAAATTTCCCCAATGTGGGACGAATAAAGGAATATCTTATCTTATCTTATCTTAATTTGTGGAGCTGCGTTGAATCAACGTTCAGAAAAATAGAAACGGGGTCAGTTAATTATGTGAATAGTTTCATAGTGTGCGTCATAAACAAAAGAAACAATCGCTCAGAATCATTGATTAGCACACGAGGCAGCGGCCTATTTGCCACTCCTTAAACCCTCTCCTGCAATGTGCTCCCACACAGTTCAAATTGCTCGGTGCTTTGATTAAGTGCAAGCAACACCAATCAATATCGTCACACTTTGCCGTTTAGAAATTGCGATCGCCCGGTCTGACACGTAATTTCCACAGCCGTTTACTGACCGGCGCCTGAAATCACTGCCAGATGACCAATACGCCGCGGACCGTGTGAGGACTGATTAATAAACGCACCTATTTGTTTACGTCTTCCACCGCTGCCTTTTGTGTGTAACGTTTTTCCATTAGGGCCCGAGAAACGCGGGCATTAAACCGCGCTGTGTTTCAGTGTCAATAACAGACATGTGTCATGCCTCCAATAAATACACCGCACCGAACTGATTAACACAACATAATGAAGCTATCCTTCTAACAGAATGAAAAAAACCCCAAAACATTCTCTCCCAATAGACGAAAACAGCATTACGATCCAATATTTCAAAAGAACAACAGTGTTGAGCATGAAGGCGGAGCGCAATATGATGCTCACACCTCATAATGAAACTTTACTTTTCATTCTCCAGTCCATTTCATCTCCAGCCCTCCACTGTGTCCCAGGTCCTTGAGGTGTGTTAGATGAAATGCTCCCCCAGAGTGAATAAATCTCGCGCAGCAGCCCGGTTAGACCTGCGTTCATTTTGCAGTCAGTTCCCTTCTGTGCCTCCGACACGAGAGGGGGGTACTTCTGCTAACAACCCCGCAGGCCCACATCTAATCCTTGAAGTCTGCTCCCGAAATGATGTTCCCCTCTCCACCTCACAACACATCGGCTCAGGAATGCAGCGCGCATCAAAGTAGCGAGAGCGGCGGGGACGTTGGAGGAGACGCGAGGTGCACTGTCCCCGAGAGACAGCAGTATTTTGGCCTGATGCGGATTAAGCTGGAGGAAACTATTTCTGTGATGATGGGGATCAAACAGATCATATGAATTATTAAACATGAGCATTTTGCCCACCAATCCCCCCCCCCCGCGCCCTGAGGAAAAAGCAGCTACAGCAAACACAATCCACATCTCATTTATTTGATGAAAAGTTAATAAAGTATATACTTGAAGAAGAAGAAAAAAAAAACATGGAAATAATGAAGGTTGTAGCTTCAATAAGGCAGAAAGATGAGACGCTGCCGCGTGCCGACCCAGAAAACATGGCTTCCCAGGTACCTCTGTGTTGGACATTACAGAAACATGGTTTTTATTTTCCAAAACCATAACCACTACAATATAACCACAACGATAACCCGAACCCTTATAACAAAGGATCGGTCCATCATCAGATGTGATTTTGGATTTAATGTGGGTAAAAACAGTTTTGGAGAGCTGGACCAGGCACTTGTGGTAAAACACATCCTCTGAGGACCACGACCGAGTCCATGAACTTTAATCTGTGTTGAGAATTTTTGACTGAGGATGAAAAGCGGTGGATCAGCTCACCAAACCCCAGAGCCTCTCCAGCACTGTGGCTGCAGGGCAAAATTAATTGATGTTTAAAAGATACATTTTGAGATCTATAAAACAGAGCAGGTACCTTCGTACGCCGCAAATCAAAGCCTGGGCTGCTTCAGGTGCTGCGGGGGCTCAGAGAGTCTCTCGTGAGAACCGCCGCTGTTTTCAGCCACTTCACCGCTGTTATTACTGCACTTTATCTGGTGTTTATTGTGCAAAACAATAAAAAAAAAATAAAATAACCCAGAGCGTGTGAGTAAACCTTCCCCGCATCACAGAGTGCTGCAACAGCCCTGGAAACCATTCAATCAAATTGCCGCTGTCTCGTTGAATCATCGTCATCCTGCACTCAAACTGTGTGAAAGTGCATATTTTCTTCCGTAATCATTCATGTAGCAGCCTTGAGAGAAATATTAATGCGAAGCAAACATCCAGTCGTATGTGACACAGCATCACAGTGGGATGCCAACTGGCTGCAAGCACAATTTTTAGTTTTTATTCCCACCATTTTGGGCCTAAACGTTGGCTCCTCTTTCCTCTGTCAGCCTTCAGTGTGTGTGCTCGCCCTCCAGTGAGGATGCGGACGGCGCCCTCAGCACTTGTCTGTGATGGGGAGAGCTGATGAAGAAGTACAATGCCATGGCCAGCGGTCAGCGCTGTTTATGAGAAGTGTCATCACAGCTGACAGCCGTCGCGCTCTATGATTTATACACTTCCAATCGCAGCAGGCACCTGCCGAGAGGCGACAACTCGCCTGCGGAGGAGTGTGGCGAGAGAGGGAGAGAGAGAGAGAGAGAGAGAGGGAGAGGCGTCCTTGATGCCAGCAGACCTAATAACACTGTCTGATGTCTGGAATTCAACAGCTGGAATACCGTGCAAACATTTACCCGGGATGGATTTGGGACCTGTCTATCATCCGGAGAAGACGCCGCCTTATTTACAATCGCTCCTTCCACTCCTCTCACTTTTTATTACAGAACATTCACCTTCATGTGGCGGCCGACTGAACACATGGCACTGTGGTTTGTTTGTCGTTTGTGTGTCTGCCTGTGTCGTTTCAAATGATTCTATCATCTTTTATAAAGCGTCCCCTAATAAGAATAATAATAATAAATAATAACCTTCTATAATTAGGCGTTATTAAACGGGTGATATGTTCTGCTCCTGGTTCCATTTGCACATTTCTGTCACATTTTTCCATGAAGTGACACATTTTTGTTCTTGCAAAGCACAGATAAGACTAATTGGACAGTTGAGTGGCGGATGACTTGATGGAAAGTCTTGAGTTGCTTTTCACTCGGAACGTGGTGTGAATGGATAAAGGTCCCTCTGCTGCCTCTCTGAGTTCCCCCTGACCTTCACTTGGTTCCAGAAGAACAGTTCTGTCTTGCTTCTTTTCTTTGTCTCGTTTTTTTTTTTTTTTTAACTTTTAATTTCTGGTTAAATTGCAACCAATTGAAGCTCAACACCTGAAACGATTATTACAAAATCAGTCAACATGAACAATAAACCTTTTTACATGATCTTTCCTGATTTCAGGATGATCCATGATGTTCAAAATATCAAAGTCTTATTACATATCATGCATTTGTACATTTTTATACCTTTGAACACTAAATGGGAGCAACGTGTTCCAGCGAGGCTGCGTTGGGAGACTGGTTCTGACAAGTTTCCTGTGTGTGCTTTTTCTCCCACTGTGTCACACTTGTGCGATAAGAACTCTGTATATCCTGGAAGAAATGGAAAAAGCAAAGCAGCATCTTTATCTCTGGACATAGTGGATAAACTTAACCTCCGTCGGAGTGTTATCAAACTCCAGCGAGCAGAAACATATTTCTTGTCCATGTGAACGTTTACCCTCTGCTCCTCTCTGAATGGAGAGGTAAGCCCACTGTATATCACGGAATCTCACATCTGGACAAATGTTCCCTTAGTGCACAACATGTCCTGCCTATGATAAATCCTTTAAATTACTCTGTGCTTGTTTACAGAGCAGGAAATAAAAAAAAAAAGAACAAATCCTTCTCATGGTTCCTGCAGCACGCAGCAAAGAAATATGACTGAAACGGGATAAACTGGTGCAAACACGCCTGCAGTGCTGCTCCACGCAAACAAACAGCCACTTACATCCATGAATAATGACATTTTTTAAATGTTAAAGTTAACATTTCATCAAACTCCAACAGAGACACAAAGGGTCAAAGTCTATGAAGCACAAGTTTGAGAAGGCAAATATTAATATTAATAATAATAAATAGGTGTTTAATAGGTTAATAGATCTTTTAAATCATTGGCTGAGCTGATAGGTCAGGGATCAGATCTTTGACCGACGCCTGCATTAAAAACACTGACCCACTTGTTGTTGTTGTTGTTGTTGTTGGTCTGTTTTATTCTGACATCTAATGCGATGTGTAAAAAACAAATCCGAGCCCGGAAGAGCAGAAGCAAATGTGCATGTCCGCTCCGCATCCCAGTTATTGCTAACTCAGGTGGCGGATCAGAGACAGCTGCCGCCACTATTCTCTCTGCACATGAGAATAAACAGCTGATCCGGGCGTCCGTCCTCGTGATGACACTGTAATCATGTCCACATGAAAACACACCCGAGGACGTGTCATCTCCATGACAGCTGCAGCTTTACAGTCACCAATTTGCAAATTGGAATATTTTTTATTATTATTGCTAAGTAATGTACCCTTGTTATTCTCATTCAAACCTCCTGTGGCTGCACAGCGAGTGATGACACCAGGGTTAAGACTCCTTTTACCAAACCACTTCAGGAAATGGGTCATAGTAGAGGTACACAATGTGCTGTTACAGAAACATCTGATGTGACGCTAATGATTTGACAAGTGGCCGTGCACCTCGTCCCGTCCGAGAGCGTCGTTCTGAAACATCTGGATGTGTGCTGCGTGCTGGACGCGGGGTCGCCATGAAAAAAAACAGAAAGAAATATGATGAAATGACTGAGTAAAAAATACGAGGACCTATATAATCAGGCGGAGGGTTTATCTCGCGTTTAATTATTGTGTGTGCCATAATTAGACTGTCATCTAAAGCCAGCTGAATGGATGTTTGTCTGGAATTCAGTTCGGTAAGAAATGGCTGAAGCTTCTTTGAATACGCCGACTCGACTCTGATACCAAGCATTGTGTAAGATGAGAACTGTTTGGACTCAACAGTGTCTTTCAGAGAAGCTTATTTGCACATTAATAATTGAAAGGGTTAATGGCCGTACCTGCAAATCATTACTACGTAGAGCGGGGGTGGGTGGGGGTGGGTGGGGGTAAAAGGAGATTTACATATGCATGACCAGGCAGAATGCAGATGCGTTATCTTACTGCCAGCACTATTAGGGGAGTTCTCCATTCGCTGCACACGGCTCGTGAACTGTATGGCATTCTAATATGGTCGTTTTAGAGGCGCGGCGGGCGTACGCGCCATGCAGCTCAAGCCCCCGAGTCAAGAGTCTACACGTCTCATCCGCCGCAGGAGCTGAGGGCAGGAGGATGATTTGTTTGTGAGACACATCATGAAACCAAATGGAGTTTGGTGGCGAGGTGGAACCGGTGACGTCCGACGCCGACCGGCCTCCCGGCGAGTCGACACATATGGTGTCGTTCACCACGTGCATCAGTGTCAACTTGGGCCAGTTTAGTAAAGATGGCAGTCGTACTGAGGTGTGGAGGTGTAAATTTGCACAGATGTTTCAATTCCTGTCGTTTATTAATGTCACTGATGTTTTATGCTATAGTAGGAACGTTGCACATCAGGTATGATCCTGTTCCACCTGTGTACAATGTCTTTGTCTTCTTCAAATCTCATATCTAACAACCCAACGCGCACACAAAGGCACAGCCACACAAGGAGGACATATTGTTTTTCCGAATGTGGCGTTGCGTCATCTTATAGAGCACAGCCTTGTAATTACATGTGTCAAACTTCACAGGCGATTTTTTTTCGGGAAAATCGTTTATTTATACATTTGGATGCAAACGCCACAAGCGAAGCCCACTCTCTTGTTCCCCTTTACGAAGTCTCTAGTCGTTTTTCCGGATCATTCAGATACGTTAATGCTACACGCTGAAGGGGGATAAAAAAAAAAGCATTGCGTTTCGTAGGTATTCATGCTGTGCCAAGTTTCTGATGTGCTCCGCCGCGTATTTGTTTATGTCTCGGAGACAGAAGATGTGATTTATAGTTAGACTGGTGGGGGTGGCGGCGAGGGAAGCTGTTATGTTCTTCCTTTGCTGCTTGTCGCGCGCCGCTGCTGTGCTCTCCAGCTTTCTGTACGTTCACCCTGATATGCGCCCTCAGGCACTGTGCCTTTCATTATTTCTTTTCAAACTTTCATCTGAAGTCTCTGAGGGATTAGCCCTCTTGATTCCTGACACAGTCAATGAAAAACAGGCCTCATATAGAGGGAGGCTTACAGCCAGAGAAGCCCCGCTCAGCCCTCCCCTCGCTTCCCAGCGGGAATCTGTGCAGTGGTTTACACAACAAGTGGATTCCTTCCTGTTTTTGGCCATTACGCCATATTCAGATTGATGGTAAATGTGTTACGCAAGTGTGCTATTGCGGGAAATAACAATCATTTGGTACTTTTGATGAATCTGTTTTTTCGTTTGGAAGTCGGATATATTTACTGACGCCTTATCTCTGAGCAAATGTCCCATAATGCATTATGTTTTTGACCACGAATGATAAATATCGTCCAATATGTTTGCTACCTCTGCTCAGCTGTGTGATAAAAAAAACCGACTGGTATCATGCAAAGTACACAAACATAACGCTACAGGAAGGACGTTAATGTAATAGTCACAATTTGTGTCACCTGCCCCAACCAGCCTAAATAAATAAATAATGATAATAACAATACTACTACTAGTATTACTATTAGTAATAACAACAACAACAATTATAATACTAATGATATCATTAGTCATTGCAGGTTTAAAGTTTGGGCTTATTTAAATTAGCCATGAATATTTCGGTTCTGGCTCAGGTTCGATCACAAACCGGAGGAGTCTGGAACAAAGTGATGGTCATGTTTTTGTCGTCATTTCTGCTGTTTCAGCATTTGTTGTGGCACATTATTGTCAGCGGGATCATTGTTATAATAAATTGCACTTGTCCTTTTTTTTTTAAAAATCTCAGCTCCTTGCAACAGTATAAACTGGGCGTTGTTTAGCGGTGAGTCCCTTTGGTATTTTCATGTTTCGTAATGACGCACAACCTCCTCCTCCCCCTTTGAGCTGACTTTGGTCAGCAGTTTCATTACTTTGCACTTTGCTACCAAGCAGGTGGAGCTAATCTATCTAGTTTGCCCTTCAGTTATGGTTTACTGTCCGCGAGACTGGACACGAGTGTCTCAAATAATCCCTTAATTAGGCAATGATGGACTATTCATTTGGTATGCAAAGCTGCAAAGCTCCGCATGCACTGAACGGAGCCCTGTGCAGGTTTACGGAGGCCAAAGCTAATGATCTCAGCAAGTGGCAGCAATCCGTTGGAGCGCTGCAGCAAGTGCACATTAATCTTGCAGGTGATCCAGTTGATGAATGACCCTGGCCCAGAAGCCCTGGCAGATCCCACCTTAATTATGCTGAGGGAGCCACACCTGGCAGGCATCGGGGGACGTCTTGCTAACTCAGGAACAACGACTCAGGGGAAGGCCTGCGGGACACAGGCAGCTCGCTGCTCCTGCTCCGCTCTGAGCCCGGCTCGAATGCCTTGGGAAAAGTGAACCTTTACAGCAGCTCCGTGGAGGACATTTTAGCTGGGACTTCCTTCCAAAGCAAAAGTTGCATAAAGGGCAAATGGATATCATCAATCGAGACACTCGCCGCTGATGGATGAGAGGAGAATGATTTTTTAGGTCATTCGAGCTGTTGCGTTTGTTGCGCTGCTTCCGACTGAACGTTTTCACCACCGCTCTAATCGTACCCCATTGTTTGACTACAGTTCCACCAACATGTTGAAAGAAAGAGGCTCAGCAGGCCTGGCGTTGCATCAGTCCAACTTCAACCCCCTAAAGGTGTCACACTGGCACACAGGGAGGATGAGTTTGAGTGTCGGAAACGAACGTTGCCCCCATGAGGACGAGCTGTTTGGCAAGAACATGCAGATTTCAAACACTGAGGCATCGTGACAATGACAGTGACGGCCATGTTGATATATTCTGCAGTTACACAGTAAGGGTGTTCCAGGGACCTCTCGCTCATCCTGTGGGGGCCACCTGGTCCATGTGAACCCCTTGATTAACACCCTCTTCATCTTCCCTCCGGTAATGGCCGTCTGGGCCTCACGTCCTTGCAGGATGCTCTCGAGCACATGACCCATTCATAGAGGTTATTGGATTCTCCGGCACATCGCGCTCCAGAAGGAATAATTTGTCCCTTTGCTTGGAGCAAAAATCCGGGAGCAAATTTGTGAGATCTCATTATGTCAGGTTTTGAAATGAGGATCGATAAGGACTTCTGCTTTGTTTCTGGTGTTCCCTAAAAATATCTGTCTGTCTGTCTGTCTGTCTGTCTGTCTATCTATCTATCTATCTATCTATCTATCTAGAGAATCAATGCAGCACAGTCCACAAACATCGCACAAATTGATATAACTGCATCCATGTACAATAAAGTTCAGATCCAAAAGGTCAGCTGAAAATAGGACAAAGCCCAGAGGAGTTCTCCTAAGGGCCAGCTGAGTTTAATACACATCCATCACTTTTTATCATCTAATTAGTCCACAGTGTGGCAGGCCTGGTCAACATTGTAGGGAAGCGGAATTATTGATCAAGTAAAGGATAGTATCTATCATTTCACCTCGGCATCGACACGCCACAGAGTGCGAGAACAGGGAGGACAATGCAGCCGCGGCGAGGAGGGATGAGAATCCCGGATGCCATTCACGGCACAGAGGCCGTTTGTTTGTTCTACTTTGTAAGGCCACTGACTAATAGAGTTGTTCTGCTGGGTCACTGAGAATAGTCCTGTTAGTTAAAAACAGCGATCTGCATTTTGGGTCCGAATGTGGTCGTAACAGCTGAACTGCACCTGGTTTTCATGAAGAATTGGTCGAATCCGGTTGAATCATAGTTTGTTTTGTATTATGCCGTCTGATGTTTAAATTACTCACCACATAAAATTATGTAATTCTATATATATAAATTTATGTGTACACATGAATATATCATTGTTGCAGTACTATTGCAGCAACCTGAGATTTTTTTCTTACTACTTCTGCAGGAGTGTGGATTCTGCTGTGGCCTCAGGGGGATGCTCTGGAAAAAAACAAAAAACAAAAGCCAAGATGAAACAGGAAAAAGATGAGTGGACAAGCTGAGATATTTTCTTTAAGATTAGGTTCAACCGTGAGGATCAACAGCAAATCCCATGTGACATGATAAAGTATTGGAGCCGTGTTTCAACACAAAGGCCTTAAGGTCGTGGGCTAAATCTGTGTCTGCCCCTCGGAAGTGAAGGTCCAGTGCCACAGACTCTTTAAATAATGCACCATTTCTCGCTTGTTAACAAAACCGGAACAAATATGACACATCCAAGAGCTTCTTCCTGACGATCCTGAGGTACAATTGATTGCTGGATCCCAAGGGCAACAAATGGTGCGTCCTCCAGTCTCAGTGACATGAGGCCATCTCTCCTGGTCACATCTGGATCAGTCTTTGAAACGGGATCGGGCTCGTCGACTGGTTGTGATGGATTTCATTTTTGGAGTCGCAGCTGTGGAGAAGTTCGCTCCCGAACTGGGGCGCGGCTACAGTCGTCTCATCCGAGATCCGGAATGTTGCGGGGAAACAAACTAAGACCAACCGTCAATCCCGGTGTGAATTAGTCATTCTGACAGCTGACCCCGCTGAGCTGTGCAGGCGACTTCAGCAATTCATGAAAAAAATAAATAAGTAAAGTAAAAGAGCTTTCAGGCAATGATAAGTGACAGATAACTTACTGGACTCAGGAAGTTTCTGCAGCCATGCAGGGATCACAACAGGGAAAGGAGCGGACAGTGTCCCTATCCGGTCTGAAATATGTGCTCGCTATGCAAAACTGTGCTACAATGCTGTTTTAATGTGGGATCAGACGATTGGTTGTAGCATGACCAATAAAGACCAGAGCACGGGCACACACACACACACGCACACAAATACACATACGTGCACAGGGACGTGCAGTTTTTCTTAATTTACAAATTGAATCGGTTCGAGTGATTGTGGTTAGATAATCACAATCAAACAAAATTGCATGTTGCATAGGAGCGAGGCTAATGGCTAACGAAATCAATAGCCGCCGGCTTTAATAATTAGCATTAGCCGATTACTTTGAATGCCCCAGTTTTCCTTTGATTTCTGTGTCACCTCATTTTGCCCTGTAAACATAATGCAACTGACCATAAAGCAGAGTGTGTGTGTGTGTGTGTGTGTGTGTGTGTGTGTGTGTGTGTGTGTGTGTGTGTGTGAGTGTGTGTGATTCAGAGCTGGGCCCTGGCAGAAGAAAACACAGTGTTTTTTTCCGCCACATATTTATTGTCTTGGATTTGTCTGAAAAGTATTTTTGTCGAAGACCATTAATAAATGTGAAGAAGAACCAAGACGAAAACAGACAGAGCTGTGTCGAAATCCAATTTCCTGCCAAACACTGTGATTGTCTAAGTGTTCCCAGGCTGTCACTGTGCAACCGCACATAAACATGAAGAAACATCTCACTGGTTTCAGTGACACGACAAAATATTATGCTACAGTTTTATCCTAATGGCATTTTCTTTAAAGAAAAATGGATGTGTAAGACTTTTGCCACTGACCCTCCAGATCCAAATTCATCAGACAGGTATGAGCTCATGTCTTCATACTGTGATGATCTAAGCAAACCTCTAAATCGTATTGTTATTGTTTCATGACAGTGTAGATTTGAATTCATTAGTCCGTCTCAGGTATTTCATTGTGACCCACGTCCCTTTGCTGTCTAATTGCAGCCCGATCGAGCGTCTCTGCCGACGGTGGAGCGACAGCACTGGTCCACTGCACTCGGACTTGAATTACACCGCCAGGGTCCAGACGGCTGTACCTGCCAAAACCTCTCCACCGTGTCCGTTCATCTTTGCCACAGTCTGAGCCGCCTGCCGGCGCTGGGTTCACGATCAGGTCGCCATCTCCGGGCGATGACGCAGCTCCCTGACTAATGACTGTTGTGAGATCTGGATCCTTTGTGTAGCATCTTGTAATCCAGATGTGGTCAGATGTTAGAGTGGCTCAGTTAATTCACCACATCGGCAAAAATGAAAACAGTCATTTGATAGTATTTTACTTCCACTGAATACTGTGGATCATATTGTAATATTATATTTGTAATTGTAGAATAACATTTTGGTGCACAGCAACGTGACAGATTACATACAAGACACATGCATGAGTTGTGTCTGGTATTGGTCCCGGTTTTTCCATACATGCACAATAAAGCAGTCGCAGCAAGTGGAAGCTGTGTGATTCCGATTGGATGAATAATTCTGCATTGTCATTCAGGACCGACAAAGATAATTGTGGTGGAAGTGCAGGCGCATTGGACGGCTGAGGCACATCTTTAATTCCAGGTGTAATATGGATAATTCATATCAGGATACAATGTGGGCAGGGGCTGAATGTTAATGCGGGCTCGGTCTCATCCTGGTGAACAGGGAATGTGTGCTGGCAGAGTCGGACTGGAGCGGTTATCTCGCACCATGGTTACACGAAACAAAGAGATGAGAGGGGATAAGCTCTAACCTCCTGGAGTGACTTTATTACGATTGGCTCACTCGGACTGGGAGACGGTGCCATTTTAGATTCTTTATCTTGATTTAAATCCAATGAAGACCTGTTGCCCACAGGTAAAAAGTACTTTTTTTTTCTTTGTTGATAGTGGCTTTTTCACACAGCTGGAAAATTGTCTATTTAACAGCTGTCTGGATAAAAAAAAAAAACTCGAGTAAGGTCATTTTTCTTCCAGAGCTGAATGGTCAGAGCATGTTGGGGAAACGTCCTGCGCGGTGACTTTCTGAAAGGGAGGAAGTTGTGGCGTTGTCTGGATTGTGCGACTGGGCCAGTTTGCGTCAGAGAGCTTATGAAACGCAACAATTTTCCACAAAGCCATTCTCCTACGCTCACTTGACTGACAAACAACCCGTTAACCATTGTGCTCCAAACACTTGTCCGCACTTTCCTCCCCCTCACCCGGTCACCCGCGTCGCTTTTGTGCAGGTCTGGTTCACGGCATTAACTGATATTTCAAAGTGATTGATATAGCATCAGAGCAGCAGCCATTAGCATGTTCCTCCTGGAATCACGTGCAATACGTCAACATTACTGGACTTACTTGATTGTTTTGTGATGAAAACTGTCTCATACATCTGCAATCAACAGGCAGTACTTATGGAGGAAAGTACTCAATTACCACAAAGTAGGGAAAATGGTATTTCTCATTGGATGACATAGATTATATAGAAACAAAAATATAGAAACAAAACAGATGTAGCCAAATGACACAAACAACATGTTCAATGTGTTTAAAGGATTGTGTTCATCCACCTGGTGAACTGTAATTGTGCTCTCAGTCTTTTTGGACCCCACTTTACACTACAACACTTGCTATATTTTTGAACTCACGACCTCAGACACACAACAGTGGCTCGCTGCACTGAGAGCGAGGAACGGCAAGTCACTCGTGACCCAGTATACTTAGTCGCAAACACACCAGTCCTCTCTCCTGGTGTGTTGGAGGTGTGTGATGAATGAGATCCTCTAATGCGAGGAGACGTTGCACTGGCGTGTAATTTCAAATCCTCACATTGCGGCAACAAAGTACAAGATAAGGTCTAGTGAATATTCTCATCAGTAAGTGTACGCGTCGAACAAATGCAGTGTATAATAGGCCTCAGCAGAAGATTGTTTTCTCCATGTGTTCAGCTCGACAACCCCCGTGACCCTCCATTTTCATTCCCGGCGTGCTGTTTGAGTAATCTATTTACAGATACACTTATTATTCTGTCTTCTGGAGATGAATGGACCGATGTAATGCTCCACTGAGAAGCCAGCAGGGTGCAGACATGAGCTTCCTGTAAAACATCATCACCGCCAAACCCGTCTGAGGAGGAGTTGGATGGTGAACTTCAGAGAGTGGAAAACATTCCAGGGTGTGATCATCTCGTCTGGATCCCAGCTGGATGAGTCCAGTGTGGATAAGTGGACTCAGGGAAGGAGGGGGGGAAGGATGGATGGTGGGAAGGTGGAGGGGGGCGGATTTGGAAATCTGACGTCCGCAGCCCGACTCCTGCACACACACACAGAGAGAGAGAGAGAGAGAGAGAGAGAGAGAGAGAGAGAGAGAGGGAAAAGTGGGTGTAACACACTAGTTGTGCTGTGTGGCTCCACTGCGCGTCAGTTGAGATGAGCTCGCGCAGCGGACGCGCACACTGTTGCGAGCCAGCGGAGTGAGAAGGCGCAGGGACCGCGTGCGGCAGCGGCGGGAGCGTGACGCTCTTTTTTGCGCAAAAGGCTGGAAAGAAGAAAAAAAAAAGGCTTTTCACGCATAAAGTGAGAGGCTCGTGCGTCTCCTCCTGGGAAGCAGCGGCGGATGTGCGGACTGTCTGGATGGATGAGAGCCCCACTCCCGCGTCGCCGAATGGACTGGACTTTAAAAACGCACCGCTCTTCACCCTCCTCTGCCCCCCCTCCTCCGCCTCCTCCTCCTCCTCCTCCTCTCCATAACATGTCAGCTTTCCCTCCATCATACTCTGTCCACTTCCAGCCAGGCGGCTCGTGTGGCCGCTCGCCAGACCTCCAGCCTCTCCACGCTGCAACTTCACCCCAATAAATTGTGACATTGTCTGTCGCCTTTGGAATAAGGAATCGATACGGAGACAAGAGAGAGAGAGAGAGAGGAGGAAGAGGAGGAGGAGGGGGGGGACGCGACATTCTCCTGGAATAGTAACGATCGCGAGCCCTTATAAATATGCGCTTGGCTCGGACGGGGTCGGTCTGGTCCAGCGGCGCGGGTTCGTGTCCGGATCGGCGCTGGTGGTGACTGATTCTTGCCGTTGGTTGTGTCAATGCAAGAGTCCGGGTGGAAAGATGTCTGGCCACTTCTCTGAGGGGATCACTGCTGTCAGAGATGGCATCCTGGTCCAGCACCTCGCTCCTCACCTCTAAAGTGCCCCGGAAATTCTTATTCATGTTCACCCTCTCCCTCTCGGTCACCTACCTGTTCTACAGCTTGATGAGCTGCTACAACTCGCTGCACTTCCCCCTCCAGGACAACTACGCGTACCAGGGCCGCCTGGTGACGGAGGAGGCAACTTTTGTGACGCTGAGGGAGAAACTTTACTCCGCGTCCCCGCAGGGCTCGGTCGGGTTCACGGAGGCGGGGGCAAGCAGCGCGGTCTCCGGCGTGAGGGACCATGCCGAGGCCGAGCACCGGACCGTGGAGTGGATTAGGACGCAGGCGGCTCCGACCGGAAGTGCGGCGGCGGCGGCGGCGGTGGTTTATCACAGCACCGCGCCGGAGAGGGAGCACCAGGACTTCAGCACCACGGACAGCGACCTGCGGATGAACTGCACCTCGGACTACGGGGAGAAGAAGCTGCCACAGGCCATCATCATCGGCGTGAAGAAGGGAGGGACCCGAGCCCTGCTCGAGGCTCTGCGGGTCCACCCGGACGTCAGAGCCGTGGGCAACGAGCCGCACTTCTTTGACAGGAACTACGAGAAGGGGCTGGACTGGTACAGGTGAGTTAGCAGGTGTTTACAGTCCGGGTGATTTGCGCATGTTTGCGCAAGGACGCTTTTCTTGCGAATCTTCTTCTTTTTTCTTTTTTTTTTTTTGGACCCCAAGGCAAAGTGGGGCTGTTCCTTTCAGTTTTCTTCTCACAGTGTTGCTCGTTGTTGTTGTTGTTGTTGTGCTGTCATGCAAACTTTTCCAGCTCAACCTGCAGCTGCAGTGTCGGGCAACAAAGCTGAGCCTAAAAAAAATCCATGTATACACACACACACATACACACGCGCGCGCGCGCACACACACACACATACGCACACACACAGTAAATACCTAAAGAGGTATGTTCACTGAGGGACAGTGATTTATGCTAAATGGTGATGAAAACCTGATGTTTCCCAGTCATCATGTCAGTTGTCATGTCACCTCCATGTCTTACTGAGCGGAGGGAGCTGAGAGACTCATTGTGTTTAGCAGTTTAATTTCAAATCCTCTTCTTTCTTTTTTTTCTAAAATTGCAAGGCGTGAAATCCAATTTAGAAAATGCACATTCGGGTTCAGGAAATCAACTGCACCACAACACGCCTGTCTGTTATTGTACAAAGTGATGTTCTGTGACTCGGTTGGTGTGAGATGCTCATATCAGCAATGCTGATTTGTTCCCTGGGTCAAACACACACACACACACACACACACACACACACACACACACACACAGATGAGTGTGACTATACACTCTTTTTAGCCTGTTTTACAAGACAAAGTCTTATTTCCATGTTTAACCTTCAGATGAGCGTTGTGCGTTTCAGGCTGGTCCCTGAATCCACTGGTGAAAAATGACACAGTCATAATGTAAAGTGATTAATATTGTTGTTTTTTCTTTTTACTTATTATTAATTACATCACATACACCCTTATGCACACTCTAGCACACAGCATACACATGCATGGTCATGCTCGCAGATTAAAACACAGGGAGATGGTTCTCATACATGAGTATGATACATAACTGACCACACATACATCATTATGTGGCACCTGGAAGTAAAACCACAACCAGTACCATCTTTTTCCTCTTCGTCTTCTATAGCATGTTACTCTGTTTTTACGAGTGATGTTTTATTCGGTGTTTTATGGGAAATAATGGTCTCTGGCGCCTCAGGGGAGCGTGAACAGTTTACACCAGCTTTCAGGCGCGTGACGGTCGACATTCACTTGGAGTCCAGGTTTATTTGCTGGAGAAGAACCTGTTTGTCATCACGGGTTTATGGGAGGAAAAATCAATTTGGGGGCTTCATTCCTGGTCAGTCGGTCGTGGCTCGGTTAGGCGTTGCTCTCACATAATGATGTTTGACCAGGGGAATTTGAGATTTTCTAATGGAGTCAATGAGCTGGTGCGAATGACTGACTGGCTGACTCAAGTCCCTTCTGTTTCCCTGTAGAAGCGAGTGTGTTACGTGGCTGTTTGGGCTGTGGAGCATCTGCTTTCATCTTGCTGCATAGACATGGGAGCTCTCGGCTGTTAATTTAGCCTGTGTTAATGCAAGCTGTTTCATTACGCTCACGGTGAAAGGCTCATTAGACAGGAGTATGACATGCTTACATAAATAATAGTAAGTGTGCTAGCGAGTGTTAGGGGCCCCTGAGCCAAACAAATCCTGAAAAGAGCCTTAATTTTACATCTGCCTTTGTCCTGTGTTTACCTCAGAATGGTGCGTTCAGGGAGTGGGGGGAAAAATGGGTAAAATCCTGCATTGACTAGGCTCACTAATCACAGACACTGATATAAAGGTTCACACGGGCAACATTTGTTTGTTTGCCGTGTTGTAAATGATGCATTTTAATGCATCCCCCCCTCCTCCATCACTGCGTCTCCGGCTAACGTGCACTTTCACAACAGAAGTGAAAGTGTTCCACCGTTGTGTAGCTGGATGAGATTGTTGTGTTCTGACGTCGGCCCGGTGTCGATTGACATTTTTCCATGACGCTCTTGCAGAAAAGAAAAATAAAGTAATGCTGGATTGCTCCTTTGAATCTTTTATCTGCAGTCATGAAGCGAGAGCGTGCGATGTGACAGTGTGCGTACGTTTGAATGTGCAGAACGCACGCGGCTTGCTGAAGGTCAGAGGTGGTCCCCCACTTGAGCAACAAAGAGAACGCTACTTGAATGTAAACATACCACTTGTCAGCTCAGTCTCTAACGATTATTCGCCCCGAACATTCAATCAGGACTTTTTCATTTCAGACACCTGACGCAGAAAAAAACGCACATCTCCATCGGGGATGAAGTGCGTTGTGTATAGAAGCTTTTTATGCCTAATTGACCACTCGAAGCACACACACACTCAGACACACACACACACACACACACACTCAGACACACTGATGTTTGGGGTGAAGTATCTTTCCCAAGGACACCAGCATTCGGACCGGAGATGCCAGGGATTCGTCCACTTGTCGTCTGATTGGTCGATGACCTGCTCTGCTCCCTCAGCAGTGTTCAAGGATTATAAGGTGGAGATGCTTTTTGCTGACACACATCACAGAGGATCAGGTCTGTCGAGGGTGTTTTCTCATGCAGGCCGCAGCTCACGCCGACTCCTGTTCTACAACGTAATTACACATAGTAAATTATAGTTTATTTTTGTGTGCAGTAAGTCTGTAGAGGACAAATCCCAATAACAGCTCTTGACTAAATCAATTTTAAAAAGAGCAAATTGATTAATGTTCTCTCATGTCCAGCCTGCTCTGTCATGGATGGATAAAAAAAAAACCCGGAGTAAAACTATTACATCTGTTTAATCTGAGGGATACACAGCAAAACTGCATACAGTTGTTTTCAGTTCCAGTTAACTGGCCAATTATTTTCTTATCAATTAAATGTAAACTAATAAAGTCAGCACATTTTTCAGATCCACTCTATGTTGCTCCTGTTGTTCGTTATATTACTTAATCATATAAAACAACATCCCCAAAGTTTCCGCCAACGTCTGCATGACTTCATTTGTATGCAGTTGTATAACAGCGGCACAAACATGTTGTTTACTTTTTACTGTTACGTGGAGTCGGTCGGTTACACTCAGTGAAAATTACTGACATCCTCAGCAGCTGGGGGAGTTTAAAGCAGGCTGAAGTACCTCCACCTGCTGAGATAGATCATTTCAAAACTCCACGAGAGCACACGCTGAAAGTTTTCCATTTTCCAAAGAGGAAGCACTTTCATCCTTTTATTTGCTTTTTTACTGGACATCATGGTCTATTTGTGTTTTTTAGCGTTGTTTCAGCTTCTTGTGTAGACACAAGCTCAACGGCCATTAACTTTTTTTTTTTTTTTTCTTTTTGCACAAATCCGGCACACATCTAATATTCACACTCGGATTCCAGGTCGACTGTGGCTCCGGTACGAGCCTCCACAGACCGGCCCAGATGGGTGATTGGCCCTTCCTTCCCGTCTTTACCACTCTTGGACAGTTTCTCCAGTGTGTTTTGGGCTTACTTGAACAAGCAATTAGAAATGTAGTGCCATCATTACCGTACACAGAGGACTTTCATCGGCCAATTGGCGCCGCTAATGTTGCCTCTATTTCTGAGTAAAGAGGATGAGCGCCTAGCACGAGGACTGAACTTATCCGTTCTCTTGAGCACGTCTCAACTCGGTGCAACCGCTCGTCTCAGAGTCGGAAACATTTGATGCCTGATGACCATCTCCGTGCCAGCGTTCACACACACACACACACACACACACACACACACACACACACACACACACACACTTTAGAGGAAAGATAATGGGCCTCATAAATTGTACTGAAGAATGTCATTGATTATCAGTCATACATGAAGATTTACATCTCACGTGGGTGAGTGATCTCAGCAGGAATCAGCGTTAGTTAGGGGTCCGGCCTAATGAGGCCTTATTAGTGAGGTCGACTGCTTGGTATTTTCAGGATCTCTGCAAAATGCCAAACTAATTGTGTTTTGCGTTAGCGCTAACGATACTATTGTATAATAGTAACATAGTTTTAATGGAGCGAGCTCCAGAGCAAGATTCCAGGAAAATGAAATTCATGAAAACAAAGCATCAAATAGTTTTTTCTGACAAATTCTCGTCTCATCATAATCATGTGAGACAGAAATCCTCCCGACAGATTCATTCTCTCTCTCTCTGATTCAGAAACGGTCAAACCATTAATCACGAAATAGGAAAAGGCATAGTTTTCGAGCACTTTGAAGTTTGGCCGAACTGGAAGATTAACAGCGCCAGTATCTGTGTCCACCTCGTTAAACATAACAGCAGTTTGAAAAGCATCCGACTGTCCCATTTAAATTAGTTCTCGCTGGAAAGCATGTGTGGCCAGATCAAATAATACAGCAGGAGGCCGCTCGAGGTGTCTCATCTATTGAGGCTCAATGGAAACCTGCTCGCCGCTGACGTGTGAACTGGACAATTGGCAAAGTAGGAACAGTTGTATCTGTCCTTTCACAAGAAATAATAAGAATGGCTCTTTCACCGACAGAACGTGGTGCAGAGAAAATCTGGTGAGCAGTGCCCTCAATGTGTAACAATGGAAGTTGGTGATAAATATCACGTTAAATCATTTCTTTTGGTTTAACAAGCAAAATTTTGAAGAATCAACGTTTTAAAAAAGCAGTTTATATTGTTGCGTATGTGAACTGTTGCTTTTTCAGGATTTATATTTTCCAGGATGCAAAGTTAAGGTGTGTGTGTGTGTGTGTGTACAACCCACCCTCCCAGAGCTCGGTCCCCTGTTACACTCTGATTACCCTCGATAAGACATCTGGCTCCTGCAAACAGTCCAACATGGGTCCATCAAGAGTCTTAACTAAAGGACTGTGTTATGCAGAATAAGCAACAGGAGTTGATTTGTTTTAGTTCCTGCGCTCGTTTGAGCCGAAACACACTGTACTTCGCTCGAAACACCTAATGGCACGTTGAATTTTTGATGAAACAACCCGCGGTGCTTTAAAATTCACCGAAACGAGTTGTGCATCTGTGCGAAACCCCGTCGAAAAGTTTGGTCCTAAAGATGCATTGTATTTATATATGTTAAAAAACAAAAACAAAAAGTACATTTATATACTGTACTTCAAATAACTGCCACCAAGAGCTACTCTGAGGTAATAAGAGTGCGGCGGGGGGTGGGTGGGGTGGGGGGGTGGGGGGATCCATTTTCCTATCAAGGTCCATTTCAATTAGTTTAGCGTCCTTTGAGGGCCGTGCTAAATTATTAACACATATATCAGACTAACCTCTCTGATGCAGCGACTGCAGCTGCTTCTCTCTGGCGTCAAATGTCAGATGGTCGTGAGGAAGATGAGGATGATGATGATGATGATGATGATGATGATGCTGATGCTGATGATGCATAAGAATGTCGCCTGGTGAAACTTTGCCGGGGCCCAAACTTCCAGCGAGCAGTTTTTTTAATTTGATCCGGGTACATTTGTCTTTGAAGCTCATCCTGTTTAGCTGCATGTCTCCAGCCGTAATGATGCTTGAGATTGGCCTCTTTCGTCACTCCGAGCGCTTCCCTGCAAGCTAATGACTCCGGCGTTCCTTTTCCTCCCATTACCAAAATCTACATTCTGCATCAACCCCGCTTTTCCCGTCACTCGCCGTGACTCCTTGTCAGCGATGACTCATCACTCACAACGTTCACCATGATTATGACCTGGAGAAGCAAACAACAAACAGAAGGGACCACCCTGAAGGGCGTGGCAGTTTACTGTTTTACGTTATGTGACATAAAAAACACAGTCTCACTGTCACAAGTTACTGGTTTTGTATTTATGGTTTGTCTCGGAGGCTGCGTTCGGCCTGGAGGTCAGAGGTTCTCGCCCCGGGTGTAGACCCTGCATGTTAATTGAATAACGCATGGCTCCGTCAGCTCAGTGCTGCAGCTGCCACCTCCTGTACGCTTTCCCTGAGACTGGATGGGACCCGGTGTTCGAGGATTCATTGGTAAGCTCATTACGAGGCGAGTACATCATTCATCACAATCACGGCTCCACAGTTGGCACTAAATTAAAAGCACATTTTAAGAAAGAAAAGGCAAAACAACAGCAGGCGATTACCTAAACTAGTTTACGAACATTAATGAGCAAGAAATACATGCAAACTACTGCAAAGAAAAAAACAAAACAAAAACAACGAATCCAAGTGGATTCGTGGAAACGAGCGCCACCTCAGTGAAGGTTTGCATGTTTGTGTTTCCTCATGGTTTTACACAGGAGATAAATCAGCCAACTGTGCGAACCAGAAGCAAAGTGTGGCTTGAAAGCTCTAATATCTCTGTGTTATTAAAATGACACTTTAACCCCCCCGATGCAATAAAAGCTGAGGGGCTGTGCCTATAAATCTCTGGCTGTGTTGTTCTTAGCGATGAAATGAGACGGCGATCGCCTCCAGCCGCACAGCGACTCGTCTCCGCGTATACGCAGGGACCATTTCTGTTTGTGTTGCTGCTGTTGCCGCTTTCCGTTCACCACTCCCCCCGACGAGAGGCGCCACATCGTAACAAGCTGTCGTCATTGTCGGGGGGGGGGCGTCACCTCATCAGAACAGAGCTTTTCATCGCATTGTATTGAGGAAAGTACAACAACACACATAACTATGCACAGAGGCAGTGGCGGTGCATCGTGTCAGGTTGAGCGGCTGTAGGAAGGGGAGGGGACAGTGTGTCTCCTGCAGCACAGTCTATAGGGTCACACAGGTCACACAACAGGACCTGGTGACAGGAGGCCGGTAATGGAGACATGGATCCTCTGCAGAAAGTCCAAATCCAAATCCAGCGTTTATCCCCTGTTCATCCCTGCTCTTCCTTTCTCAACTGCTTCACAGGCTGCTTAGCCCCCGACTCCGGCTGCCTAACCGGGGGCCCGTGACTCCACTCAGTGGGGAGAGCGAGGCGGACTGGATCCCAGAGTAGGCAGGATGCCATCCCTTCCAGCTGGGCCTGTGTGCCGCTGCAGTGGCTCCCTGTCCTCCCAGTCCTCCCCGCACCTTCCCAACATGGCAGAATCTGCCGACGCCTGATAAGACCGCGCCAAGACTCACAAGGACGCACCTCCGAGTGCTCGGGTGCCAGTGCCGCAGTCGCAGAATTAAACTTTTTAATTAGCAGCACAGCCCCGGCGCTGTCAGGAGAGAGGACCACTTCAGCTGGGTCTCTCTCTCTCTCTCTCTCTCTCTCTCGCTCGTTGCCCAGCCCTCTTTCCGCTTGATTAAACTCCCGAGCATGGCGGCGCTCCGAGGTTCCGGTTACCACAGGAGCAGTCGTGTTTATTCCTTGTTAGAGAATCTCTTTAGACGCAACATGGTACAGGGAAAACACTCGGAATGTCCCACAGCTATAAAAGGCAGACGTCACTCTGCTCTCACACACAGACACACAGACACACACACACACACACACACCTTATAAATCGATGTATCGAACACTTTGTTTTATTTCCAACCTCTTGAATCAACAATTCAATGGAGCCGTCTTCCACATTAGGGAACGCTCCCTTTTAAAGAGGCTTCCGTTGTCCAACCTACGTCTGATTGTCACGTGTGATGGTCGAGTACGTCTCTAAAGTAAAGTCACGCATCCACATATTTCCCACTCACTGTCACCTTATTGCATTTTGTATTATTTGGGGTTTATATATTAAATGTATCATGGAATTTACAATTTATTTTGCACATGTTTATATTGGTCAGTTTCATGTGATTTTAAGATAGCAGTTATTTTAAGATAGAATTATCTTAGAATAGAATAGAATAGAATAGAATAGAATAGAATAGAATAGAAGTTGGAGTTGGATATTGTCATCTTACTTAAACAGAGCCAGGATGTCTGTTTACCCCGTTTAAACTCTGTGTTACGTTAATGACATTGTAATCCAGGTAAATTATTTATCATACATACAGACATTAGGGATCGATCAATTATTCAATGCATCGGTTAACGTTTCACGTGTCATTACCTTTTCCATAACGTTCATTAAAAACATTCCAGTTAAATACAAAGAGCGAAACACAGGACACACGAATCTCCTCTCTGCAGATCTTTATGAAATATTAACATCATCATGTGGGTTTAAATCCTCTCACATGAAAACTTTTCTCTTTAGTGCTTTGAAGACTATGGCAACAAAGCTGCATTCACCTCGACGCAGCTAATTAGTGCGACCGATATGAAAGTCTTCTCCGGGTTTGACATTTTCCTGCTGCAAATATCCCAATAATGTGGCTGAACGCCTGCTGTCGGGCAAAACGTTCAATAACTTTTCCGGAGGTTTTGTTTTTTCTTCTTCTCCTACTTGTTTTTGCCTGAATATTATTTTTCCATCCCACTTCAGGAGTGATCCGGTTTGTAACGTGAGAAATATTACCTTTCTGTCATTTTACACACGAGGAGGGGGGGGAAAAAAAAGAAAAGAGAAAAATCAGGAGCAGTTAATGGTTATAGCCGGTTTTGTCCTGCCTTTGGTGCTGCTCAGGATTCATGTGCGTCGCTGCTCTCTCTCACACACACACACACATTCATCTCTCCCCTCCTGCCCTGCTGTAGCTCCACTCTGATGCTTTCAAGTGGAAGTCTATTTTACTTATGGTTCGAATTTAATTCACTGTCCCCCCCCCATCCTTTCATTGCTGTGTAGCGGCGGCGGGTTACAGTCCACCATCAAGTCTCATAGCCACTTTATTTTTGTGTCCATCAAAAAGGGCCACATAAAATTCAGAGCAGTCTTCGCCCTCGCCGAGATTTGGACTTGTTACATATATATTTATTTCTTTATTTTTGGGTTCCACGACATGGACAGATTGTCTGAAAATGAAAGGCATAGCTTCCTCTGATAAATGATTTATTTTGCGTTTCCCAAAATATAAAGTATAAGCTGAAGTCATTTTATGCTCAAAGGGATTCTTCTCCCCCCCAGAAGATCATTTGCATGCAGGAGAATTGATGTGTTGTGCTTCTGGAGTTGTGGAGGAACAATGATTCTGTTCGGGTTTACAGACGTCTTTAAATCTCCACAAATAAGGCTACCTGGGGACAAACACGCATGTCAATCATACTTGTCAGGATTCCAATTTTCCTTCCTCATCTCCCGGAGCAGTTCCGCCGCCCGTGCTCCTTATTGGCTGTGAGGGATGTGGTCTCATGACACAAGCTGATGCATTTGTTCCGTCAATGGGACAAACCCTGACAGGAATGGACACGGAGCCAAGATTCAGGGACTGCTGGGAGTATGTTTCAAATGTGTGTCCATCTGTAGTTGGACTCTGCCGAGGGAGGGGGCGGGGCGAAATGATGGCGTATGAATCGTACCAATCGAGACAAGCACTGTCCGTTTTGTCGAAACGCAGAAACTAGCATGTCGCAAAACAAACGCGCCCTTTACCTTTTTTTTGTGAGGACGATCAACAGAGGGTAAATCGATGGAACCGAACACAGCTCGTGCCTTTTTTAAAAACATCTACAGCCTTAATTGAATTACGAGGCTCTGGAGGAGCGGGCTAATTCCTCTGTTTACACATGAGTCACTGTCACAAACAAAGACAAACCCATTCACCGGCTTCCAACATCTCGTTTGCTGTAATTGTCCCGTCGCCTTTGAAGTTTCTTATCGCTTGATGTTGTTTACTTATTCATGCTCCTTCTCTCCCCTCAAACCACCGAGGGCTTTTCCACTCCAATAGTTTTAGCACAGTGTGAAAGGAGGACATAAACGGCGTTGGTTGGCTCGTGGAGTTGGGTCGCCGTGGTGCCACCGTGCCGGAACTGACTGGCCCGAACCGGAAGAGGAAAAATCCTGATTTCACACACGTTTCCGACGTCTCCGCCACCAGCGCTCTCAGCGTGTTCGATATGTTGTGAGTGATTAACACCAGCTGTGGCATTTACTGGACTCCTGTGAGACGTGGATTAAGCCAGTGAGATGCAAAAGGGCGGTTTTAGGGATTATGCTAATTGTTAATTGCTGTATAAGGAAGTGGTTGTTTTTCCAGGATAATTTGGATTAGGGGGGATTTGGGAGAGAGTGGACATGTTGTGCCTTTATAATAAGGTTGTATCATTAAGCCAGCTCTTTCCCTTTTGGCACCTTTGATATGTGTGATACGTATATTG
The DNA here is from genome assembly GCA_016785345.1 of Trinectes maculatus. Taxonomy (NCBI): domain Eukaryota; kingdom Metazoa; phylum Chordata; class Actinopteri; order Pleuronectiformes; family Achiridae; genus Trinectes; species Trinectes maculatus. Next base: position 232,372 of record JAFBJQ010002591.1, read on the forward strand.
TCTGTAAAGCAACACCTAACACACCTGCACAATGAAATCACACTTTTATTTGAAGTAGCTCTCAAAATTCAGCGTCGCCCCAGGGATGATGAGGAAAATTTAGTTTGCACCTTCACAGCCTCTTTTCATTCTGCTGATATATAAAGCCATCGCTCGCAAAATCAGGTTTACAGAATTAACATACCACAAAACGTATGGCTCGCGCCACTGCAGAATTTCTTTTCTTCTTTCTTTTTTTTTGAAGGGAACAGATATTTTCCAGAAATAAAATCACACAGTTGGAAATCATATATTGAATACAGATAGTAATTTCTCATATTGTTTTAACAGTTCCTTTAAAGCGTTTTCAGCTTGAAAGCATGATCCATTTCTTTGGCACTCGTGTCGGACCGAAGGTTAGAGATCTCTTTGGAGACCTGGGGGATCAGGATTGAAAATGGCACAAAGGCTGAGACCACAAACCACTAATGCAGCATGAATTTCACTGGAGCACATTCAAGTGCAGGAAAAAACAACTGTAGAAAAGTTTATAATCATACTACTACTACTACTACTACTACTACTACTACTACTACTACAAATAATAATAATAATAATAAAAGTCGGCAGGTCAAGTTCTCACTTTAATTAGTGTCTTTGTGGTGCCATTAACGATTACGGTCGTTGATTATACAAATAAACATACTAGCATAGTCATATATGTTACATATAACAAAATATTAGCTGTTTAATGTAAAGGGACCAAGGTCTGTGTGGATGATAGCTGCTGTTACATTTACTGACTGACTGTAACTTTAAATCAGCGTTGGACTGATTCAGCTCAGGAGACAGAAAAAAAAACAGAGATATTGTGTTTTCTACTCCACACATATTCCTTTTCTTCATAACCTTGAGCCTGCACCGCCCACACTGCAATTTGATTTGTATTAGAAAAAAACAACAACAACAAAAAAAACAGTAACCTTCCCTCTCACACCTGTCTGTATATTTCCTACTGCACATTTCCTTTATGTTGATTTGCAAAGACTTCGGTCGACGCGTGAAAGTCGCGGTTCATGTTTCTTTCAGTTTGAAAGAGACAAAGTTAAAAACACAAAAATTAAAAACAGCATCATCCTCTTCCCAAGGACAACGGACTTCAGAAATCAACAAACAACAAGAGTATGTGAAGAATTTAACATTTAAGTCATTTAAGTGCCAAAACCACATCGATATCATGGGCTATGCTGTAGCAACACAGATATAGATTAATGACTTTTGACTTTTTTTAAAGATGTCACCACAATGGTTGTCTCCATCTCTGAAAGCTTACTCATAACCAGATATATACATATACAGGGGTCCTCGTGTTACGACGGAGATCCGTTCCTGAGAATGTGTCGTAACCGAATTTCGACATTAGTCGGAACATACATTCATATGTATTTATTCGTATGTAGATAATAAGTTGTGCCACTAGATGTCGCTATAATACCACGCTAAAATAAGAGTTTATTATGGTGAATTGCCTTTTTGTCCCTCTTGACACACCGTAGGGGTTGACATCGCGAGTGTAATGAGCATTTCCTTTAGATTTCTGATATCAACCGTGTAGACCCTGTGTTGTGAATAAACCTACGGTATTGCCACGATCCTGAACGCATCTGTGTCCGTGTGCATCTCCTTACCAGCTGCCGCTGCACCCCCCCCCGCCCCGCCCCGCCAGCCGTTTATTTCACATAAGTAAACACAAGGCAGAGTAGCCTAGCTGTGCTGTGGAGGTGTTGGAGAGCCGGCACCAAATAGTTCCTGTGCGAAGTCTGTACGTATTTACGGGGCAAACCGCTTAAGCCGAAACAAGGAAGTTCATGGGAGATGTGTCGTAACCACGAAAACGTCGTATCTCGTGACCGTCGTAACAAGAGGACCCCCTGTATATATATTTACATGTAAACAAATGATCACATTTATTATGTGTATAGTCCTCAGTTTAGGCAGAAATAGGAAAACTCAGCAGAAAGCTATTAGTTTCGGATCCTCGATTCATTTCTCACTCTTTCTTCATAAGGTATGTGAACTGCATCCGCTCGTCCATTCACATGCATTTTAAATACGCTGAGGATGAATCTCCCCACAGTCGCTTTCTTCCCCTCATCGACCTCCGGCTTGTTTCATGTCCGCGTGACGGGAGGAGGCAGAATCCTAAGTATGAATTGATTTTTGGACCAGCTTACTTTAGAACATCTGCACAGCACACGGGGGCTGTGTGGCGTGCAGCATCGGACCGTCCTAACCGGCCAGCGTAATGAACGCGGACATGCTCTTTGTCTCTGGACTCAAGGTCGCCGTGGCGTCACGGCCTTAAGCCGTGTCCTCTGGTCTTCATAAAGGGCCGAGTCGCCATGAAAGTGTGTCTCTGGGCCGAGGTGAGGAGGTAGCTGCTGTGACTAATGGGTTTATTTAATTCAATTTATCGCCTCAGCCGCTGCATCATATGAGCCACGCCGGTCACCGCGAGATTGAGGTTTCTTCATGAGAGAAACCGAGATTAACCCCCTTCACAAAAGGGCGGAACGCGCTCTCACGTCACGCAGGATTTTCGTGCCAGGACAGCTGGATGTAGAAATCTGCAGCGCTAAATGAAGATATGGGTTTGTGGCGAAATGGGGCTCCGAGGCTTATTCCGCACAAGCCCCTCTAATCAGCGTCACACTGCGAGTATGGGCCGGAATTCTGTAATAAATGAGGGCTTTGTCAACAGGTCCACTGCTGGATGCAGGGAAGCAGTGTCAGTCTTTCTGATGGAAGAGCAAATGTTCAGTATTCCCTGCTATCTCAGTCATCCATCATGCATTTCTGTGGATGGAGAACGCCGTTGTATTTTCCCAATTTGGGAGTGGAATTGTAATTTCCCAATTTGGGATCAATAAAGTAAATCTATCTATCTATCTATCTATCTATCTATCTATCTATCTATCTATCTATCTATCTATCTATTTTCACCCTTATTGCCACGTCTCCAGTTAACGTCTTGTGCAGCGCAAACCGAGCCGCTGACGTGTTGTTTTTTTTTGGGCTCGGAGTGAATCGCTTCCTGCGAAACACCTCGTTCTTTACAGGAAAGAAACACATATGCTCTTCTTTGCACGTTGGGTAAACTCCACCAAGGCTTCAGGGCCTGGGAAACGAATGTACCGTGTTAATTAGTTAAGCAACGGTGGGGTGCCAGAGGAGGGAATCTCACACCGTGAGTTAAGTCATATACGGTGTAATTTACTCTGGTTGTAAAGCACATATGTTTCCTCGTGTTATTTCATGGCCTCGGTCTCATCGGAACAGGTGGATCAACAGCTACTGGCAAAACGGCAGCAGCTAATTTTAAAATGTCTTTGTTAGTAACGTTATTTTTAGGCAGTGGGATTGAATGTGTGCGTTTTAGACTCGAATTAAAAAAAAAAAAAATCAAATATCCTTTTTTTTCTTCACATGTGCAGTTTGATTTTGATGGTTCAAGTGTGTCTGCATCCGAGTGGGAATTCATGTTTCCTAGAAAAACAACAACCTCAGAATAAATGCAGTGAAACCACAACAGCAGACAGGACACTCGGTACACCACCCTGAACCCAACGCCCGTCTTCAGGACACAGAGCACTGCGTCTTTTTATCCTGCCAGCTAGCTGATTGCAGGTAATTGCTTTCACCTGGCCTCCCAGGTGTAATCCACTTCCTGATTACATGTTCAGAGCGAGAACCAGCAGGCCTTCAGCTCCAGAGGGCCTGGATGGAGAACTGAGCACTCATCTCAAACACTCATCTACCTCCAAACCCATCCACTCTAATTGCTCTCCAACAACAATTCAACAAAAATGTGTCTTATAAAAGCATAATGTAGAACCACCCTGGACATCAGATGATTCAATGCTGTTATATTATGTTTATATATATAAATATATACGGATATATATATATATTCTTATTTTCTCTGCAGGTATATAAAGTGTTATTTGGTTCATATGCCTGCAGCGGTGCAGCTGCGATTTTTAATTTTTTTTCTTCTCCTGATTAATAATGAGACAGTTGGGGTGAAGAGACACTTTGACATCACAGACGCTAACCCCCTGCCCTGGATAAGTGCTAACCCACCGAGTCAGACATGGCTGTTTCTTTTCTCCATGACTCCATTGCCTTTGTTTCCCGAGTCAGTTTCTTTTTTTTTTTTTCTTTTTTTTTGAAAGCTCAGAATATGAGCACAACAAATGTCCACTGCTGGCTCCGTCAAAATTTCTATAAGTCACCAGTGGAGCTGTGCCGAGGAAATTAATGTAATCATCCCGTCTCCTGTTGTTTTGACACCATTATGAAAAAAAAAGAAAAAAAGTCAGCTCAGGCAGGTTCGTTATATGAATCAGCGACCGACCACTTACTGTACAATGGGTAGCAGAATATCCTCGACAGGTTGAATGGAAGCGGATGTGGGTCATTGTTAAAATGAAAGGGTTTAGACAATGAAAGGGTTATAAATAATCTATTTACAGTATTTGACGTGTGCGTCAAATAGTAAGAAGAAGCGTTTCTATCTAAAAGCACGGGGGGGGGGGAGGAGGCAACACATAAATAATGCACGTTTCCATTTGCTGTGGTAATTTAAGGACTGACAATGTGGCATTTCCATTTGTTTCATGTGAGCATTTAGGGAACATAACAGTCTCGTTATAGCTCGACGCAGATCGGATGGTTTTATTTCCCACTGTGTTTTTAGTCGCTTCATCGGAGCTGAAGCTTCAGTAAACACTCTGGTCCCGAGCTTCATGTTGCATCATCATCATCATCATCATCATCATCATCATCATCATCTTTGCCAAGTCTGGTTTCACTGCAGCTTCTTTTGTGGATACACCAACTTTGTCACATCAGCCAAGCATAAACATTGATGTGCGATAATTCCATACTTTTTTTAAAAATCCTTTTTTTCAGCTTTTAAACCCTCGCTTGTACGATTTATTATTTTATTCCTCAATATGTAAACTGTATCTGCCAATAACCCGGAGATGTCATTTTTTCCCCTCTGACACACTGACTCAGAATTCACTCAGACTGGTTTTATTGATCGACAATCAGGCAGCAGAGCAGGTGGTTGTGATTGGGGTCTTCTTCACCTGACCTCCCCTAACGTTATCTTATTAAACAGATTCGGTGCTTAGTGCCTCTGAGTGGTTTATTACTGTAACTGTACCTGACTAAAAGGTCAGTTTGCAATTAGTCAGTGTGTAATTATTGAAATCAAATACGGAAAGGTGAATGCAAAAAATTGTAAATAAACCCCACTCGCACGCAGACGCATTCATAATTGTGGCTGATTTCCTATTACACACTTACTCAAAACCAAAGCTGAGGACAAGCATATGCATTTCCAATAAAGGGCCATTACGTACATAAGGCCACAGTTAGTCATGTTCCATTGCTTCGCTGTCTTCATTGGGGAAGTACAGTGTGGAGTTGCGCTGTGAGCAGAATGTGGCCGTTTGGAAAAACCAGCGAGAGCAATTTAGATGAGGAAATAAAAAATGAAAGCAAGTTTTCATCGGACGAGATAAAGTTCACTTATCTCAATCTACCAGAGGCGATTTGTGTTGAATGACCCCTGACCCCTGTGCATATGAGACGGATTAGCAGCCAGCAGTGTCTGTGTCGCGCTGACAAACGATAGTGGACTTTGTTGACATGTGTGTGTGTGTGTGTGTGCGTGTGTGTGTGTGTGTGTGTGTGTGAGAAGCGTCGGGGTGTGATTTCAGCCTGTGTGCGCTGTGCGAGTGCTGCGGTTTGTTTGTTCTGGAGCAGGTTCAGAGCCATAGCTGGCCTCTTTATTACTGCATTCCCTAATGCCTTGATTTAATGCACTCTCCGAGGTCAGGAATTGCGCTGGCAGCCACAGACCACTTCCTTCAACACCGCCTCATTAATGCCAGCAAATAAATCAGGGCACGCGATGAATTTCCTCACTTCCATATCGGAGCGTTTGGGAGCACTACGGGGACGTCTTTATTACATCCAGGAAGTATATCGGCCAGCAGTCATCTGTTTACACCTCAGTCCCGAGTCTAAAACATGTGGCCCATGTCCAGATTAATTAAAGGTGCTACTCCCTGTGGGACGCTCGCATTTGCATCTCATTAGAAATCCTCAGAGAGCCTCCAATTGATTTGTGGGAGGTTCATAAGACCGTGTAATGTTCACTCCGAAAACAAACTCCTCAGCACACGATTGCTTTTTTAATTTAAATAAAGAACAGAGACGAAAAATGTGTCGCGTTTCGAGCCGCTGATGGGAAGTCTGACGCCTGACGCCTGACGCCTGACGCCTGACGCAGCCTCCTGTTTGTCGCTGTCTGAGTTCAGGTTTGAAGTGAAACAAACAATGCGTGTCAGATTTTATTTCACCATCCAGCGACACGGATGCGGTCGGGCAGACATTTTGTTTTGTCGTTGTCAGCATGAGTTTATCCTCCTCCACCCCCCGTGTACTGAAGATTAGAGCAAGCACCTTCTGTTTTATTCTAATATGCCGTCACAACTTTCGCCTTAAAGATGGAAACTTATTCCAAACATCTTCTCCTGCTGCCTGTGAGCTGTTTGCAGCACAGGTGAAAGCAGTTTATGTGAGGTATCATATGAGGCGGCTCCCCGCTGCTTCTTTTGAACGAGTGCAATGAGTGAGAATGGGGCCATCAGACGACCAGAAGGGGAAAAAAAAAAAAAAAAAAACGGCTTCGGATTGACACAAGATTCTCACCATTTCCCAACTTCCATCCGCGTGACCCATATTTGACCAGACAGCCTGCATGTGGACTACTTCTAGCTGTGGTTATGAAACCCAACATGACCTGCTTCCAGGTATTTTTATGGGGGTAAAAAAAAAAAAAAGGAAAAAAAAGATAGCAAATGTTAAATTGCTGAGGTGAAAGTCTGCATGTGCATGTGTGAGATAGGTTGTTCATTCCAGGTCCTGATGCATCAGGGATGTAAACCTCTTGGCAAGGATTCTCTCAGGGCTTAAGCTTTGCAGAACTGCCTGAGACTATATATATATATATATATATATATATATATGCAGTATATATATATATATACAGTACATGTATATGTATAACCAAATGAATGCATGAGGATAAAAAAAGGAAGCATGCAGAGGACACCGGTTCTATGCTTACACACTCATCTGTATTGTGTATGTGCCATTAATCTCCCGCTGCCTTCACTTCTCACATGAAAGCAGGAATTGCTCAAGGCTACTCTCATGCAACAATGATTCAAAATGTCTACGCTGTAATGGAGGCGCGCAGGCACCGTATTCACACCAGACTTCCAGAGGTTTTGAAAATCAGTCCGGAATATTCGATTTATATTCTGGAAATGCATTGAAAACCAGTGTTTATGATGTTGTGATATATTATTATGACGTTGTGGCTATGAGACGATTGTTGACATCAACGGCCTATAGCAACGAAGCTGAACTTATCAAAGAGTCTCCATTAATTACACCCATGAACAAGGGAATCTTGTTGATAGTGATAAACAGTATCAAAGACAGTGGAGGAACCGAATGCAAAGCGGGTCCTTAGAGAATAATCACACACGCGTTTCAGTGCACGTGTGTGTGTGTGTGTATGTGGGCTTGTGGGTGGGTGTACGCGTTGGCACCAGTGCAGTATTCTTTATATGGGAAGCCCATGTTTGTGTGATGATTCACGCCATTCTGGAAAAGCAAACACGTCGGTCTGCCCAGCTGAATAATTAACATCATTAGCCTTCTATTTTTTTTTCTTTTCCTCTTGCTATTAAAAATGAACAGACCCACAATAGCCGCACAACTTGGCAGCGGAGTGCGGCTTGATTTGCAAGGCAGCCAATGGAATGTCTTGGCGGGGGCGGGCGTACTCTCAGATGTTAAATTACATGAATAATGCAGAAAGAGGCTATTTCAATATTTATCTCTTTATGTCATAGTCGTTACAGGAGGGGGAGCAGGTGACGTCATAACAGCGCTACCTGTCCTCAGATTCTACTCATTACAACTCCACAGTAGATACCAGGAATACATCTGTGTGTGTATGTGTGTGTGTGTGTGTGTGTGTGAGGAGTGTATAGATATGATGTTGCCACAATCTACGCTAAATTATGCAACGGAGCATTGTTTATCCATCAATCCAGGCCCGGCTCCAGCGATCCACTCACAAACTGATTCTGAATGAATTGGCATCACCAAACGCTCTTCTTCTGTCCATGACGCCGATCGCATCCAGTCGAGGTAAAAAAAAAAAAAAAAAAGCAGAGCTTCGCCGTTTCCTCTTTTATATCTCATCCCCTCTCTTCTCGTGCCAAAAGTGAGTCGCTCTGTGGAGTGTTTAACCTCTCCACCCCTGGTTCCCTGAGGCCCCGGGCAGGAATATCCTGACTAACATTCATGCAATAGTGAGCAACAACTGAGGAGGCAAATGAAGGATGGTGAGTGGCGGTCAGATAATTGGGGTCCGCCGCCGCTCGCTTGGATCCGTGGACAGGAGGGGTGGCGGGGTTTGAGGAATCAGTTTGAAATAGAGACACACTCCATCTTCTACCTTCTGCTGTTGCAATAGCCCTTTAGTGCACTCCTGAGATCTGCACTCCTCGGATATATTGCATGTGGCATATTACCTGTTGTGGAAGTAACTGTGTTATCAGCAGCTCTCATGTGGAGATGTATGTGTGTTCGTGTTCAGGGTGGTGTGTGTGTGTGTGTGTGTAGTGGGGGGTGGGGGTGCTGCTAAGTAATGCACATTGGCGAGAGTTTACCCACGAGAACTCAACGCGGTGACACATGCTTCCACTTTGACTAATAAATCATTGAAGGTCTGATGTGCATCGATGGGAATGCGGTGTCAGTTTTGATACTTGATTAGCATTTCTGTCACTTCGCCTTACGTTTAACATAACTCCAGCTGTGCGACTCAATCCCCGCTGCCCATGGGCATCGCTATGACGAGCCATTCGTCAAACTGACAGCGCTGCCGCGGCGGCGCATTGGATAATGTGCAAATTCACTGGATATTTGAACGAAATAAGATCGGTCGAACGGGATATTTGCATATTGACAATTAGAGTAGGACACTGAATCGTTTTTTTTCATGATCGATATCATTATGGCATGGGAGTCTTCTCCTAACCCTGACCTTCTAAACTCCATGACTTTTTGATGACAAACCAACAAACTACTCATTAAATCGCCAAAACTGTTGACTTCTGGACGTGTGAAGCTAAAATACTCTGCTTATAATGATCTATGCCTACATATGGCACCGACGGGGGTGAGGCAGCAGCGTCTAGCATCACATCGTGAAGACTGATGCAAGTTGATGTAGCTTACATTGTTCCTGACACACACATATAAATCACCCTCCTGTGTTTTTTAATGGATACATTTTGTTTTATTTTTAACGTTAGCAGTAAACCCAGTCTGAGGTTGTTTGACGGCATCATAAATGATGCTATATTGTGAGCTACTTGATTGGTTTATGTCAGTGGCCAAGTAGCGACGTGGTGCGCAATAGGCTTCGGAGTGGGAAAATAAATCAGAGGTGATTTATTAGCACGCTCGGCGTTGTGCATGTTGACTGACTGGACCACTGCCGTCGCTGTGACCCCAGACGTGACACCGCCTCTACACAACGCCGCTCTGCTGTAAATGTTATTGTTGAAAATCAATGCGGCATTAAATGAGGACATAAAATTACAGATCACCTTTGGCACCTTATTTCATGATACGATACAAACTAGCAACTGTAGACAAACCCAGTGTCCTTCTATCTGCACATGCTAAAATGATATCATAGGAGTTGTATTATTATAGGAGTTCTGATAGACTGAGTTGTGATCTAGTTCTAACGAGATCCCGCACATATTTTCAGTGGCTCGGAGCAATGTGCAATTTCTGCCGTCTTCTTTGGCAGGACGTGTTTGCTGCAGTCACGTGCAGACACATCTTGGAGGTGTTGTGTTGTGTTGAGGTGTCGCGTTGAGGTGTCGTGTTGTGTTTATAGGTCTGCACAGGCAGTCGGCTCTGAAATACTCCTGCAAACCTTTTTATCACGTTTCTGCTCCTGTGCACTTTGACATGGAAAGTTGCGAGGATCGTTTGCGACAACGCAGAGTTGAGTCCTGACTGTGCACGTTTGTCTCGGTTCATCGCGTCATCTCCGAGTCCCCTGATGATCAGCCGCTTCTCCCAACACGTTAAAAGTTGGAGCCACACATCTCGCTCGCTCCGCCGCTTCAGTAGTAAGCGAACCTCTTAACCCCGCCTGCATTTTTAACACTCATGCTTTATTTATATCCCGTATGACTCACTTGGTTAACGTGGGCTGTTTTGCTTACCCTGTAATCAGGAAGTTGTGCAGTGTATGAGAGTTAGTAACGTGCAGTATGTGGTTCACAACTCCCAGCAGAGCATTATGTCAACGCCGTGTCTCTGTTCACAGATATGGGAATTAGAGCCCGTTAACCTACGCTCAGCTCGGCCCGCCCCCGTCTGTCAAAACTCTACCGGGATGTGACGCGAAACTTTCAACAGTGTTAGTTTAAATAATAACGTGACAGTTTCTGCACAGTAACCTGCAATCAGACCATCAACGCTCTGAATGGCTCCGTTATAAAGGCTTTGTAAAATGACTATAAAGCACATACGCTGATGAAATAACGCCATCACATTCTTTATTTAGTTATTTTCACATATTTACGTCACACGTTGTACTTTGAAAAACTGGTTTCGTTAGACTTTTTTTTAAAAAAAAAAGGATCAGAGCAGTGACCTTGGAATTCAACTGTGGTTTAATTGAGGTAAAAGCTACGGCCGCATTTTCATGCACACTGTTAATATGGTAATGAGACAATATGGTAATATCTCCCTTCATTCTTGTCCTCATCCATCCTGGCCGAGGTGATACCTGTCTGTGGTGATGCCGGCTGCATCCCTGATACAGGCCGCCGTGCCCGGTCACCACAACAGTAAGAGTTGGATACACTTAACCCCGTCTGAGACTCAACCGGCATCTTCATCCCACATCGTTTATTCTTCTACTGAGAAGCAGGTATCCCGTATCTCAAGGCATGAGCTCGTCACTGTCAACAACAAAAAGTAGATTTTTCCATGGCAACAGTAAACTGATTATTTTTTTCTCCCCTCCTCTGTTAGCGAGCTAATCGAAATCAGCTCTTGACACCGCGCAACAGATCAGCTAAAGATCCGACCTCGAATCAGGGGAAAGTAATGAGTTTCTCTGCCTGTGACATTATTCAGCTGAAGAACGGTTGGTGTAGTTTGCCACTTGGTGACGCTGGGTAAATATGGACGTGTGTGAGCAGGTGCAAACACATGGACAGTGTCCGGATGTGAGATTTTTCCTCACGACAGATTAGACACGATTGTTTAAAAAGTTTAGTTTGCGGTTGTTTAACATCAGAGGTAAATAAAGGTGAGTTTGTCTCATACCTTGTATTTCTGCTGCTTTCTGGTCCGAGTTAACAACGACTGATCAATTATTCATTACACGTTAATCCCGCTGGAGTTTAGCATGTTATCATACACCATAGGATATACAGCAAAAATATTGATTAAGGCAATGCAACGTCTCGGGATGTTTGGATGCATTTACAGACACTGTGAATGATGATTTCATCAAGCTGAGGTTCACTTTTAATTAGTTCAGGTTCTTCATTAGCTTCCACAAAATGCATAATCACCAAACACTGTTGTCAGCATTGTTCATTATCTCCCAAAAGTTAAAAAAAAAACCAAACCAAAACAACAACTGTGAAAACTCACAGTCCAGGACAACTGGGAAAAATCATCTTTTTTTTTTATTTACAGGAAAAACAAACAAAATCTCCAAACCCAAAACAAAGAAAGGGGTGAATCATTTCTTATACAACAACAGTGTGCACTTATGTGTGAATTATGATGTTTGTTTTACTTTTGTGTGGTGGGATTGCTGCTTTTTTTTTTTTTTTTTTTTCACTGATGCCTCCCTCTAAGACGCGGCCAGAGTTTTCTTTCACCAGCCCCGGACTTGGTCCTCGCTCGGGGGCTTATGGCACACATTGTACTGAACAAAGTAAATCTTCTTTGTCTTCCTCTCCGAGGGCCTCTGACTCAGGAACATAATGGATACAAAAGGAAATGGTACTGAGGGTTGGAAAAACGCTCTCGGGGTCGGTGTCCCTTTTGCGGTAGCTTCTGTCTGCATTGTAATGATATGGTCGCGTGGCCTTCTCTTACACACCAGGGGGCATCTATAAGCCTACGTCTGAATCGCGTCTGCGAAAAACCCCAAAACGTCAAAGGTCCTTTCTCTGAAAGTTGACTCTGACCTTTGAACCTGATGACAGAAACGATAGAAACAAAGTTACTTCGTACAGAAATATATCAACGATCAACGTCTAAAGAGCCAGCAGCTTGTACCACCTAAACGTTACACACATCATTATCATGTTATTATTATTATTATTATTATTTTTGTAGTAGTAGTAGTAGTAGTAGTAGTAGTACTATGAAATGTCATGAAGGTTAAATAATGGAGGCGCAGTGCAACTGACTAGACATTTATAGCTTCTAAAGTTAACTGATCATTCTATAAAATACTTGGTTCCATGTTAAGTGGGTCAAACGTCAGGGTTATGGCTCAGTCTGGGTTTGCAGGTGTTGCGTATTGGATCGAGCAGCTGCTCACCTGCCCTGCTGGTCCAGGTTACGATCCGACAGGTTCGGGGCCACAGACGTATTGACGCGACGCTGATGGAGAGAGAGCGGCGTCAGCTGGTTCCCAGTCCCATTTTTAACCTGCTATTCTCACAGCAGAAGAATCCTCGCACCCTTATCTGTCGACCGAGACGTGCCAGAACATCTCCTCCTCTGGTCAGACGTGTGTCTTCACAGTTCTTCCCCCATAACTGATTTAAACCCACTCGTTTAACATGGAAGGACAAAGACAAGTCTTTCATAAAGCACAGTTATCTGGAGCTAATGTCACTTTCACATTCTCTCAAAACTGCGGAACCCTTGAACTTTGGGAAGCTCGCTTTACATCCGTATCCTGAAGTGGCTCATAATGAAGTTCAAGTTTTTTCAGTAGGACGCAATGTCAAGCTTTTTCAGTGACTCATCTCCGTTTCAGCAAGGCCAGATCATTGCATATGTTTTTCATCTTTTTTTTTTTCTCAATTAAAAATTGAAATGAATTCCTTCATGGAGAACAGCAGCGTATCAGAGTCTGGCGGTTGAAGCGGCGAACGGAAGATGAAAAGGGGGGAAAAAAATGTCAGTTTTTCCCTTCGTCTCCGCAACCCCACCCTTTATCATTTTTAATGGATTATAATTTCATTATTGTGTCGAGGGACACCAAAGCTATAGAGTTGCAATACTAATTTGGTCGCTGTTAACGACACTGAAGGTCAAATGTATTTGGAGTAATTGTTACTCAAAGTCCGTGTAATTATATCTCTGAATAGCCAATTAAAATCCTTGTACGAGGCTGAGATGTTCCTTTATTTACCTTCTCTCTGTGGACTTCCTGCCTCGTGTCAAACCCTACAGCTCTACACACACACACACACACACACACACACATGAGCACACACCACCTGCACTGATCCCACATCAGGTGTTGTCATGCTGGTACAGCACAGATATTAGAGAAGAGACAATACTGGGTGTTTGCTCCGCCCCATGCTGGGGCGGGTGGGGGTGGGGGGTTGGGGGGATAATGGCCTGGGAAAGCTGATTAAATACCACACTACCGCTCCATCTAACCAGCTTCATCTGGACAATAGCGTATGTGGGTGAAGACAATTCCATAGTGTTCACACCCGCCTGTACTGAAGAATGAAATTAGCCACACGTCCCACATGGTCCGGTCCTCGCTCTTCTCTCTCGCTGCGATTTCTTTACATATTTCCCCTCACATGATAATTGCAGCATATCAGATCTGGAAAGTGTTAACATCTCACTTTGTGTTATTTATGGAAGCGCAGCCAACCAACACCCAGAGCCACAGGAAGAATCCTACAAATGCGTCAGCGCCTGCACCTACAGTACCATCGGCAGTGCAGATCCAGTCCCCAGGTGGAGCTGTGAGAAGGTGGGAGGGGATGTGTGGATCTGGAAAAATAAAATCTGACTTTTTTTTTTTTTGTAGCACTGGGTTCTGTGAGCTTTTAAAGAAACTATTGTTCTTTTCACCAATTACAATAGAGGAAAGCACTTTATTAGTTAGCTCTTTATTTAATTTAGTTATTATTACGTAATTGTTTGCACTACAAAAGGAGTCCTTTCATAAATTCCCCTTTATTTATTCATTCATTCATTCATTTATTTATTTATTTATCTATTTATCTATCTATCTATCTATCTATCTATCTATCTATCTATCTATCTATCTATCTATCTATCTATCTATCTATCTATCTATCTATCTATCTATCTATTCAGTTTTTAAATTGAAAAATTTAAATGTAGCATTAATTTTCATTTGGTGAGTTCTTCTTTATCAAAAACCATAACTAGTGTTTGAATATGAGTCTTTATATGAGACTTTATCATTTTGCACATTTTTATATAAATGATTATATGACATCGTTTTCCTAAATGAGCTGCTGTCAGTATATTAAAGCTACATCTGTATAATTACATTAAAATGTGCACTGGTCCTGTTTGGCTGGTTTGAGGGAATAACAACCACATCTTAATGGTTTTGCCTGATTCCGGCTGGATCATGACCCAGAGGCTCCGCACTGCGTATGGCCCTCAAAGCCTCAGAGAGACAGAGAGATCTGGGCGGCTGCAGCTGATCCTCTCTCATTCAGTGCACTCAGCACGTTGGGCCATAAAGCCTTGAGTGGTTGCCTGAGCTACGTGACATCACTCGGTGCAGCCACCGGCCATTTCTGGTTCCTCCTCCACTTTCCACAGCAAAAGAGAGAAAAATAACTGAAAGAGAGAAAAAAAAAAAGGTGAAAGAAAGGTTTTTTATTATTACGTAATTGTTTGCACTACAAAAGGAGTCCTTTCGTAAATTCCCATTTATATATTTATATATTTATTCCGTTTTTAAATTGAAAATTTTAAATGTAGCATTAATTTTTTTTTGGTGAGTTCTTCTTTATCAAAAACCATAACTAGTGTTTGAATATGAGTTTGAATATGAGACTTTATCATTTTGCACATTTTTATATAAATGATTATATGACATCGTTTTCCTAAATGAGCTGCTGTCAGTATATTAAAGCTACATCTGTATAATTACATTAAAATGTGCACTGGTCCTGTTTGGCTGGTTTGAGGGAATAACAACCACATCTTAATGGTTTTGCCTGATTCCGGCTGGATCATGACCCAGAGGCTCCGCACTGCGTATGGCCCTCAAAGCCTCAGAGAGACAGAGAGATCTGGGCGGCTGCAGCTGATCCTCTCTCGTTCAGTGCACTCAGCACGTTGGGCCATAAAGCCTTGAGTGGTTGCCTGAGCTACGTGACATCACTCGGTGCAGCCACCGGCCATTTCTGGTTCCTCCTCCACTTTCCACAGCAAAAGAGAGAAAAATAACTGAAAGAGAGAAAAAAAAAAGGTGAAAGAAAGGTTTTTTGTGGGGGCTGAGGGGGGTGGGGAGGGGGTTACAAAAGCTCGCCCGAGGCAGCGCACGCCAGAGAGGTCTCTCTGGTACAAGCTAATCTGGCCACCCACTGGTTGTGACCCATGTATTCCCTGTGTGTGCTGTAAGCGCACAGACGAGCCCGCCCTTCAATCACTGTCGCACGCTGCACTAATGAGAGCCAGAGGGCACGGGGTCAATGACTAAGCTGATTTGCCTGCTGATAAGTGATCGCCAGCAGGTAGAGCGATGGAGAGGCCGCAAAACAAATAGCGTTTCCTGATATTTATCAGCAGCAACAATTGTATTGTCATCGTTCAAAGATCGGAGTGTTGGTATAATAATAATAATAATAATAATAATACTAATAATAATGATTAATTGATATAACGACGTTTTTTACCGTCACAAGTGGTCGGTGCATCAAAGGATCCGATGCGGTGGCATCACCATGCCAGGCACATACAGTAACTAAGTAATAACAGGCCCCCGAACCAATTTGCATGTGATTGTGCAGCTGCTACTGTATAAAAGAGAGCGGAGCTGTAATGGCGCAACTTTTAGCATGTAATTACACAGCAATTTACTTCCTGTTATATGAGACGTTACAGTGAGAGGTATGCGACAGAATTAATTAAAGTCGTATTTGTCTTTTTAATGGAAAGCGTTCCTCGGCTTTATGTAACACGCAGTTGTGTCTTACTTTTCCTTTTACCATGGTGTGGACTCAATACTGTGTCGGCGGCGGCGGCGTCGAACGCCACAGTGGCTAAGGAAAAAGAAAAGGTGGAATAATTATTCTTTTCTGCGGATAGCTTCTTATTATCTTGTTTCCATTTACAGTCCATTTATTTAGTTGTACTTGTAGATTCACGATTGATACCTTTATTTTGGCGGGACACTGGATATTGGCAGTTCTCAGGAAGACTGGCAGTCGCTCTAATCAATCAGGCCACTTGGTGTCAGGGGGAGACAGCTGAGCCCAAAGGCAGCTTGTCCGTCAGGGACTATGGCAGCCGTCCCAAGCCACACTACCCTACCTGCACCACCCCCGTAACTGTGCATTTTTGAAAAGGTTGTTTTAATTAGTTGGTTCCTCCTTGAAGTTTATTCAATTTTCAGGGCGGCTTAGCATCATTAGACAAGGGTTAAATAATGTATCAGGTGCACTCAGGAGGAGAAGGGTTTTGTGCTCGCGCTCAGATATCTCTGAAAGATTTAACATTTCGCTCTGTCATCAGAACTGGTTCAGCCTTCATGGGAAACTCGTGCACACACCACTTCTCTTAGTTGACATAGTTTCTGTGTTGTGTTATTAAAGAGACTGGGACAAGATGTAGTTCAGAATGAAAATGGAAAATCAAGGGATTAAGAGACCAAAAAATATCATTGTCAATATGAATTCATACATTTTTCGGAAATAACAGAACTTAATATTATTATTATTATATTATCATATTATTTAGCACTCATATAGTTAGTCAAATAAAAACACTAACAATAAAAGTGCCTGATTTAGGGATCCACAACAAACCTTGACACCTGAGCCATGATTTCCAAATCCAAAAACACATCTATTGTCAACAACTGTTACAAACATCGTCGGTGTGAATTTCTACCATGTGTACAGACAAAAAGTGGTGAAACTTGTGTGAGTGTTTGTGCATATTTCCTCTGATACTAAAACTCTTACGCTTAGAGAACCTTCTTTTCTTGGATTTAGGAGGCATCTTATCCAACCATCATGGTCCAGGACAAAAACTGCAGCACATGGCTTTGGGGTTTGTTTGTCGCAGCACCAAACAGCCACAGTCTGAATTGATTCCTTTAATTTTGAACACACGGCTGTCATATCACAAACTGCTGTAATGTTCCCGGTTCTCTGGGAGTGTTTGTGTCGCAGGCATGTTGTTGTTGCCAGCACACGACTGATGCAAACGCCATGTAGAGCTGCAGGGTTTGTTGGCGAGTGACCCCACTTCGCCTCGCTCCCTCGACTGGAAACAGGGAAAAAAAAACATCGACGGCCTGCGATTGTGTTGACATTTCAGAGGAAGTGATCCACAACAAATGTCCGTTAATGGTCTGTTTTGTTCCGTGGAAATCCGGTGTATGCTTCCAGTCATCCCGAAACATGCCAACAGAGGTGACGCTTCACCAAGAAGCAGAAAATCGGTTTCCATTACTCTCGGCATTAAAGACACAATTTAATAAAGGTTTCTGCTTCCCACAATGGGAAAAAAACATGCACAACTAACACATGGGCAAAGTCTCGCACCGCCATGATGGTGAGTAAGTGCTCCACTTGTGCTCAGTCTGCACTGTCCATCCCACCTGCAGAGTGTTTGGTAATCAGCGATTAGGACTGGAGGATGGGAGCCATTAAACGGACGACAATAGATTTGAAACAAGACATCAGTTCGCTCCGTCTGCTGCAGGAAAACACAGCTAATGTGGTTATGACCCCGAGATTTGTTTCGCCTGTATATTATTCCACCGGGTCGCACAGCTTCTTAGCTTAGAAGGGCAAAAGAAAGCACAACAAACTCAGGGGGATGGGGTGAAACCATTTGTCGTGTATATATCACGGTGGTGCTCGAGTTTATGGCACAGCCAGATGGTGCTGGGTTTTAATCCAGGTTCGGCCGGGGGTCTTTCTGTATGCATGTGTCTTGGTGGGTTTTCTTCAGGTTCTCTGGCTCCCTCCCTCTGTCATGCAGATAAAGGCCATGTTATGTGGCGACTCTAAATTGAATGCGATTGTGAATGGTGGTTTGTCTCAGAAAGAATAGATAAGGGCTAGATGCATGGGTGCAATATTGCGGGGCGAGATCTGAAATTATGAGAAGCGTCTTTTGGCAAAGCAAACAGATTTGTCTTATTTATCTGCGATAATCACCTGATGTATGACTGTAAAATGTAGGTTGCACCTATTCCGGGACTATAGCCTGTGCTCCCTGTCTGTGTGCTCAGGTCTGACCGAGTTAGGGAGGAAAAGGTGTTAGCAAAGGGAGTCATTTTCCCCCTCCTCCACACACACACCTCCCAACGGCAATGGCGCCCAAGGCAGTAGCTGGCGTTGATTATATCACAAACTGGGTCCTCAGGAAGAGACACCTCATGAATATGAAAGCCCATCAAATTATTCTTGTATGTACCATTTATCCTCTGGGGGAAGAAGGTAAATCATGATGGCGACACTAATGTTGGCATTTTGGAGCAACGTGTACTCCTTCCTCAAGCATCCGTCTTTCCGTGGGGCGCCATTCCCGTTATCGCACAAAACAACGATTCTCAGCAGATTATTCATCCTGCGGGCTTTAATTGAAAACTTGACTATCGTCCAATTGCAATTTCGGACTGGGTTTCAATAGGGGAAGATAAAACGCAGTTGCAGGAGGCAGTTTGTGTTGTCTGGTCCCAGTTATCTTGTGTGTGTGTGGAGAGAATTTCGTCATTGTCTGCCCACGTGCATACAAATACAAGCGATACAGGATATTATCCTGCCAAAGGTCCAGAAATACTAATTACGTGCTGCTTGCTGGGCTTTGGACACCCCACCTTTCTTGGGACAATCAATAATTACACACAAAGGCAGGGAGAGTGACATTGGCCCGATAACCATTAGCACCAAACTGGATGAAGTTCATTAACGATTCTGCAGGCGTCGTGTGTAATATCCAATATCGGCGACAACTAGCTCTGTTATCCCTCTGTCTTTTGTTCCCATCCTGTGCGGAAGGCACACAAGTTGGTATTCCGTGACAATTCATCACCGCCTCACGCAACACGCACGTCTAATATATCGCCTCGTGATAGCAGGATGAGCTGCTTTCAATGCGTTTTTGCACATGCTGTCTCACCCGCTTCCTGTTTTAATGGGCAGCTACTGTGACCTGACGGGACGTGATTTGTTTCGGGTGTCACATTCCAACAATTTGCCAACTGCACCATAAACAGAGGACTCAGGTGTGAAAGTGGTTACTTCCGTAGCTCCACGGTTTTCCCAGTTGCTTGCATTTGTCTGTGTTGTGTTCTTGTGTCAGAACTATAACAATAACCCTTATTCACAGTCACTGAACTGATGACTATCATTATGCAGCGGGCGTATTTTACATGTGTACATCATAAAAGGAGCTGGGCCTTTAGCTCTAATCTCAGCTAACAGCTAAATTCAAGCCTAATTTTAGTGACCGGCAGTGAGATGATTGAAATGACCTCAGATCAGGAGTCCTGTGTCACCGTTTGTGTGGTGTGCAGATGTTGGTCTCTCATGTGCGTGTCTCGTGTTGTGGCATCTGCTGCGTGGACTGTCATGAACGCAGTGCGTGACCGGTGGCCTAAGCTCCTTTCAAGCTGCGGCGGACGACACAAAGGGACCCTGCATGCAGAATATAAATAAATGAAGAGATATGTTAAAAATTAACTATCTGCGCTTTTTCCCCCAACTGACCGACCTTTCGATATGTGAAGGTACCAGAGGGCGTGGTACCACATCATCACTCGCTGTTACCCCACAGCAAACAGATTGAAATACTGCACATCAGCTGCATGATCATTTCAGATTCTCACATTCCTCCTTTTCTGGCCAATAGCAAATGTCTATGTTCTGTTACGAGTGTCTATACAACAGCCCTTTGCTGTATGGTACAGTCTGCGTACAGCATTTACTGCCTGGGCAGCGAAGCCCCATTTGTAAACCGCATTAACCCGCTGCAGTCTTAATTAGTTTGTGGAGGCACATTTACATTTACTGAATATTTATTTTTTGGAACCGCATCCTATTAAAGCTTGTCAAAATATCCCATCAGTCAGAGTGATTGTATACATATGCTTATTAAATCAACTGTACGCCATCACTGAAGCACGGTGCAAACACATTTGGAGACGTTACAGATTCCCGCCATTAGCATTTATCATTGATGTTGACCTCCATAGCTCTAATTTCTGGGACAATGTATGTCTTTAATACAAGACATGTGCAACAGTATCTGTGTATTTATATGGCAGTGATTGATTTCCTAGTTGGAGAACAGGCTTTATCCTGCAGATGAATTCTATTAAAGTAGATTAAAAAAACAAAACATTATTGATTACCGCTAACAAACTCCACATGTGATAAGTTTTTATCTTAAATTAATAATTTCTCTATTTTTTTTCTACATAAATATTCCGGTTGAATACTTTCAAAAAGATTTAGTAGCTGGATAAAGCAGGATCATGCTCATAGTCATCCGGCTCCTCTCCATATCTCCACTCTGGACGCTTGGCTGGTTCCCTGCTCTTTTTAAATGCCTTTAAATTGGAGACCACTATTCTTGAAACAGTGTTAAATGTGGAGAACAGTCATCGCCACGAGTCGGAGACAGATAGGGGAATATTAATTTATCACAGGAGGCCTCTTCGCCGCTTTATCAGCCGCTGAGGGGATTTTATATATATTAAAAAAAGCCCTTTAAAAACGTTAAGGAGAATGTTAATCTTCTCCTTAATGGTGAAAGTTACTTTTATGTTCATAATACTTTGTGCATGATTGTTGAATGATGTAATATGAGATACTGTCTCAGCTAAAAGTAATGTTGAATTAACTATATAACTATGTAACCACACACACACACACACACACACACACACACACACGCACACACACACACACACACACTTATTACGTTGGTGGACTGGTGATAAAATGTCTTTATTTATGACAAACCACTAAACTGTAACATAACGAGCGTCAGTCAGATTGTGTAGAATTAATACACAGCATACACAAATAAAACACTGAACATATATATGTATTTTTTTTTTCTTTTTTTTTTTTACGCGGAGACATCGCTTCCCTCAAAGCAAACCTGTGTCTTTCATGTTTGCGTCTTTACCGTCTCTGCAGTGAATCAAGTGATCCCACTTCTCTTTTTGTCACCGCTCCTGAGACATATTTTGTTTCAGTTTCGTGAAATTGGCAGAGTTTAGTCAGAGTTTCAGGTTGTTGTTTACCAAGGTAGAAACCTGCCATTAAAAATAAATAGGCTTTTAAAACTATAAAACATTCCTCTTAAATGTGAGCATGGTGTTTTTGTGTTGTTTGAGGACACCGCCATGCCATCGGGCTGCCTTTGTCTGAATTGTGCTGTGTGCTCGTGCTGTTATCTGTAATGGCGGCGTGTGATGACCACAGATAACCTGTCCGCGTGCTTGTCCACGTCTGGTCCGACACTTGATGAGAGACAAAGCGCGTCTCCAGAACAGAGGGGATGTTTAAGTGCTCACGTAGCCTTCCAATGACACTATCTCGAGTGCGACTTACTGTGAGTGGACGAGAGCGGTGCAGGAGACACTGCAGCAGAAGAAAAGAAAAGAAAAGATAACATTGATCAAGGAGAAAAATGGGATCCTCCATCGGCATCGTTCATCATCACCTCGCTGTGCGGCTAAAACGCCAGTCGGCTCTGGAATACTCAACGCTGATTAGTGTCCAGTCTAACGATGATTCACCTTCTGCAAGAGAATGAAAATTATTAGGTACAACAATCCGAGTAACGCAAAACTTAACGTCTTGATTTCTTCATTACTGCAGAATTGATTCAATCACCAGAATGCTTTGAATAATAACACAATAAAACGCTGGCCCTGAAAAGCAGTGTTGAAGGTTTTAGTTGTTGTTGCACAGATTAGAGTTTAAAAATAACCCAAGCGCTATCTAAGAAACCTGCGATGGTGCTTTTTACATGAAGAATTATCTCACCACCCTCTCGGTCAGGAGCTGTCAGCGTGCAGGGAAACGCAAACACTGGGTGGAGTAATGCAGCTCATATTTTGTACCAACACAAACATAAAGAAATGGCGGCGGCCCTGACCTTAGTGTTTCCGTGCCATTAAGCAAACTGTACATCAGGCTCAAGCTCTGAGCAGGCTCGAGCTTTTAGCGCCTTTTCACCTCGGGCATATTTCTTACAACGGCAAGACATGGAATTTCTCCTCAAAAAAATAAATAAATAAATAAATCTCTCCTATTCAAGGGATATTTTGAGCCGTCCCATGTTCTGTAGCTGTCCGTGAAAAGGTTCCCTGTCCGATGACAACTAAAACAGCGCCATGAATAAATGAAGCCACACGCTGGTCTGCAGGGTTTTTTTTTCCCGCTCCAGTGCATCCTCCGTTTGGAGGTACGACAACTTTCAGCGCCCTCCCGTGCTTTGACGAGGCTGTTTACTTTAAGACGTGATTTAAGCAGCGGCTAAAATTGTTTGCTTGCTCAGTCCTATTCAGTGTTTATCCACTGAGTCTGCCTCTCCCACCCGGATTAGCTGGAAATCTATGTGCCAGTGTAGAGAGGGGTTAGGCCCGGCGTTCCCGATCTCTGTGAAGTGACAAACGCTGTCAACGGATCTGGAGACTATAGTAATACTGTTTGGCTTGCAGTTTCCTAGGTAATTAAAATGGGAGCGCTGCCGCCTCCCTAATGTCACAGGGATTTTCATTATCAGCTTTGCAAGGTGCAATGAAATGAGTCTTGGTGCGCCACAGTCTTAAGCATTCATATCTCACTTCTCGGAGTCGGGCCTGAGTTGCACTTTTCGACGAGGTGGACGTCGTCTGGCCCGAGACAGGATCATTAAAGGTCAGAGGAACACGGGGAAGAGGCAGATTGTGCCGCTACCTCTCCGCGGGGCCCATCTCATCTCATTTACAGCACAGCGGGCCGCTCTCACCATGCCGGCTCGGGAAAGTGACATGGCTAACAGTGACAAGTTGAAATGTACATGAAACGTAGCGAGAGCCGGCCCGCCAGAAAAAGAAAAGAGGAAAAAAAAAAAAAAGTGGTTTTGAGATGCAAATTCTTCATTAAGCCAAATCGGACTTTCTACTATTCCTGACAGTCCTGTCACGAGCCTGAGTCCTGCACCCGTCGCTGCTGAAACCTAATGATGCCGCTGTTAATGAGGCACAGTTTGATGACACGCCATTTAATACGCACGCTATACCGTCGATACGCGCAGCGTGCAGCTGTGGAAGAGGATGATAAAAAGTACATATCAATAGATTTGATCCTGATCCTGAGTCGGAGCTGTCGCTCATTAAGGATGAATTCAGTAGGAATGACTGCACCATGTACTGTTCAGTACAGCTCAGATCAGACTCATGAAGAGGAGTTTGTTCTATCAAAATAAAAATATACACATATTACAGTACTTCCTGTTCTCAGGTACCTCATGTTTTCTAGTCTTTAGAGAAAAACAATGCAACGCAATGGAAGTAAATGGGGTTCCTTTTCTTATTATGGCACTGAGTGAACTAAACGGACCTTTGCAATGTGGAGTATTTTCCATATTTATTTATTTATTTTGTCATTTTGAGTCCAACAAATGAATAGTGACGGGTCTGCGACTAAACGCAGACATTTTGTTTCCGGACTGGATCAAAAACATTGGATAAATACAAATCCGCATATAGTCACATGGCTTATACAGGCTGGAAACGTGTACTTTAGGCGCCGATAAATGAATAAAGTAAAGATATAAAGGTTGACGGCATATGAGGAAGCAGAGGTAGAGGATCCTCGCCGTGACTCAAACTATTTGTTGTGGCAAAGCCGTGATTCAGACTCTGTCAAAGGAAACATATGGTGAGTTTTTACCCAAATCCGAGGCTCGTGTTCACACGCAGGCTGCGTGCTACCAAGAATACCCTCGCACTGAGTAACGACTTGTAACATACCTCTTTCTGGGCCCTGGCTGTTGTAATGTACACCGCAGGTTTCTGGATCTCAGCTGAGCTAACGAGAGACTCCACATCACCGTGACTGGGCCCGATACCAAAGCTCAGAGTCATCCTCCGAAAAGTGCTACACCACACAAAAAAACCCCCCAAAAAAACTCAAAAATTAAAAAAATAAAAATGAAAAAGTGGCGTCCCTTCATCTACTGCTCTTGGGAGTAATTAAAGTTGCTGCCTATGAAGCAACTGAGTAATTAATTATATCAGGTTTACACTGGGAGCCACTTCTTCTGCCTAATTTGTGGTTAAAATAGAAGTAGCCCATTATCGTGCCATGTTTAGGAGACATCCTTTTATTAGTATTTTTTTTACGTGTATATTTTCAAAGCAAAAAAAAAAAGCCAGAGATTTAATTGGTTTTCGGTAAGCGCCGTCTTTTGTCTCCCATCAATTTTTCATGCTCGTCTGTTTTGAACTCCGGAGGAGAATTAGCCCCCTGTGTCAGATCGGTCCTGACGCCGCGTTCTGTCCAAAATGAGTGACCCACTTCTGCTTTCAAAAGTAAGTCTTAAAAAATATCGATGAACAATCCCGCCTCTGTATTCTACAGTACTCTACCTCTGATGCTGCTCTTCATCCCCCAGTCGTCCCTCTAATCGTTTGTTCTCCTCCTCGCTTTTACTTTTATATGACAAACCTCTTCTCTGCCGACGGCTCTCTCGACAATTACGAAGCTTTTAACCACTGATGGTGTCTGCGGAGGGCGTCGAACCCTCTGTGGGAGGAGAGCTGGTGACCTCAGGTGATTTTGAGCACCTGGCTCTCGCCGGAGACGCAGGAAGAGCGGCTTCTACTTTGCTTTTAGACAGACGGGATCTTCTTCACAGCCACTTTCTCCCTCGCTGCTGATGAATTCTTTTTGTTCTCCCCGGCCCCAGATGTGCCTTTGATCACCGCGACTATTTTTACAGTCGCCGAGAAATAAAACACATAAGAGACTGGTGTTTCGCAGTATGGAAAAGTGCTGGGGTTTTTTTGTTGTTTTTTTTTTTTCTTTTCCGCTCACTGTACGTCAGGCTCATCGCAGATGTCTGACATGGGCCCTGTGAATTAGTGCGAGTATTTTCGTCTGTTTCCGTCAGTGGCTGTTTGAAGCCTGAACAGACGGCGCGTCACAGTGTAATGAAAAAAGACACCGCTTATTTAGGGTTTCCATCACAGTCAGGGCATCCAGAAACCTCGGGACACAGTTTTCTTTTTTTTAAATTTTAAATTTTTTTTTTTTGTTTTTAATTTTTTATTCATTTTTTAATTAATTTATTTAATTTTTACATATTTTTTTTCAGTTTTCTGCTGACGTCTCCATTTGCGTTTCAGGCGCCAAAACGTAAAGAATCCGACGACTCTTTCGTTTTCCCACAAAACCTCCACACGTCTCCGCGCAGTTCCGCCTCATTCGGGCGCAAGGACGCTTGAACACGTCCAATTAGTTAGTCCTGTTTTCGCCGTCACTCATTTTAATAACCGTCATTGTCTGCTCCGTTCCCAAATAAAATAATTACGACTTCGACACAGCACCACCTGTAAACTGCTGATCGCGTTTTATCACCTCCATTAACACTTTGTCTCTGAGAAGCGGCCGCGTTCACTGCCAAAAGCAGCAAAGGCACATCAGAGCGGTCAAGCGTGGCATTCGTTTCCCAAATTCCCTGAATCTGTTGGGTTTTGGAGGATTAGAACAGAAAACGTGGCTCAGCGCTGCTCCCAAATTCCCAGATTTTTGTATTTTTTCCCCACTGATGTTTACTGCCTTTTTAAATCCACGGCTTTATGCTTGTTAATGTTCGTTAATCCACCAAGGTTATGTATCACTGGCAGGAATGTTCCCGCCGTGCCCTGAAAATAAAACCAGCGATTGTCACACAAATCTTGTATTGAATAGTAAAAGGGGAGACATTTATTTGTAATAAGTCTTCTGCTATCTGTCTGGACAGAATGATATTTGAGATTCATGGAACGCTGATAGTAAACATAGCGTGAGCCATCATTCCATGACTCGGCCCCGTGACACATCATTCCTTTTATAAAGAGACGAGAATATTTCCATAATAACTCAGCCAGTGTCGATTGCTGATAGTGTTTTCCCGGAATAAAGTGTAAATATACTTCATGTGTCGTATAATGGACACTGTCCTTCACTGCCGCGCTCATAAATAACGGCTCATTATTCAGCTGTGATTAAAAAAAAAAAGCTATGGTTCATTATTGGTTACTGAGAAATTCATAGTGTTAGCATTTAAGTGGCGGTTACATTAGCAATTAAGGGCAAAGTCGAAACAGGCGCCGCTGATTAGCCTAAGGCTAGGTCAGCTATTACATCACCCAAATCCTAAAAACACAAGTCCACTCTGGTGTTCCTTTGCAGATAATCAGTTTTGCATACCGAATACAGAAAAAACTTATTATGTTTAAATCAGCACCAAAAATTAAAAAACAACATTTTATTTCCAGCTGATTTTCCTGTGAGAGGAACGCGGGGTCACGTCTGCTGTGGCTTTCATGGCCACCGCCACACATGCATATTCCAGTCTGTTTTCAATTTCTTTCTGTCTTTTCATGTTGTATTTTTTTTTCTCTCTCCAATAAACAGATGGCCCTGGTATGATTCCTTCTTTTTGTTACCTTGGTAACTGCACAGTTCAGGTGCAAGCTTATCTCTCATAATATGTTTATATATCCTGTGTATACAGGACGTTGAATATGTACACACATTGCTCCTTTTCATTAAACATTAGTGATAGTTGCTTTTTTTAAGCCTCATTTCAGCAAATGTTTCGCTTCCATGTGAGTCATCGCTTTGAGTCGCACAGTGTTTCCAACACTGATGAAGCAACGCTGATGGTAAATATGGGACCTTTAAACACAATATATATGTTATATGTTATATATATATATCTATACCAATGAGGAAACATTACATCGATCATGACATGAAAAGAGAGGAAGAGGATCTGTTTTCTAGTTAAAAGGAAGGGAAGATTTAAGGGTTGAGTTGTTCAGTTGTGTATTAAATTGCCACGGGGAAGACAAATATCACACCTCATAAATGAGAAAGACGGCGGGCAGTAACTGAAAGCAGGTAAATCCATATTGAGGTCATTGACTTTTGACCCCGGGGGTCTCATGGTTTCAGCAGCTTCACTGCCTCATCCCAAATGAACTCACATATATATATATATATATATATATATATATATATATATATTCACAGCTTTTACCGCCATCACAGTAACTGGAAAATCTATAGATTCACATCTCGTTGTGGTGAAGCGCTCACTTACTCTACAGTACGCGATAGCCAATTAGCTGGGACGGAGTGAGGGAGGGAGGGAGGGAGGAAGATGGATGAGGCCTGTGAGAGAGAAATAAATAAAAAACACTGCAAACAGAGCGCTGAGAGGGATGATGTGAAGCGGCAGCTCGATGAAGGATGGAGGTCAGAACAGAACATCAGAGAAGCCACAGGTCATCGCCACGCAAACTTTAACGCTGTAAACAAACCTTTACAGTCTGTGTGTGTGTGTGTGTGTGTGTGTGTGTGTGTGCAGTTTCTCCCAAACGTAGTAGCTGTAGTGTAGTTGTACACATCACTGTCACCACAGTAAAGACACTATTGTTCCCTGTGATCACATTCTTTCATAGGGACGTACTGTTTGTGCAAGAGTAGCCTTTGTCTTTTGTGTCTCAATGTGCACAATCCATTACTTGGTCAAACACATTGTTTTAGAAGAAGCAAGAAACCATCAATATTTAATGATATTGTTTGTTTCCGACCTTCCTTTTCAGCTAGTGTACTGTACGTATATGCATCAGACCACCCAAACGTAAGTGCGTGTGTTTATGTGTCTCTGGCTTTAATGCGGCTGAGTGATTAACCTGTTAAACTTCAGGCAGAACGGGATGATTGCCTCGCAAAACTGTCAAAAGGCATCAGTAATTCAGTTTCTGCTGAGCTGAGCGCTGCAGGCTGCAGATTAATGTTGCATTCTTTGTTTAGTTGTAGCTACTACACTTCATAAACTCCGATATTGCAGCAGGGAACACGGGGTTTTATAACATACAGTAACAGCCTCTCGAGCATCAGGGGCCCCGAAGAACAAGTGGAATAAGTAGGACTCTCGGAGGAGAAAATGCAAAGACAATCATGAATTAAATATCCAGACCGACTCAGTGGCGTATGAAATATTCAGGCCTACATATAATTTTAAAGCAGCGACAATGATTTGTTTTTTCATGCGTCGACTGACGTAGATCAGAAGCCTAAGAAAATAAAGCAATCGATCACCCCAACAACTTATTGGCATTAGTATTATTATTATTATTATTATTATTATTAGTGTCTTTAATTTATTATGCAAATGTTTCAGATTTTCCCCAAAAGCACTTGGCTCAACTGCGATCGATGCCAAACGTCTAAATTGTTTGATGGAATGAAGCTTTTTCCTTTAGTCAGCAGCAGCAGCAGCAGCATAACAGCACAAATATCAAACGCGTTATCGCTGCGGTGGGATTTATGATGTAAGCGCCGTGAAGAACACGAGCGGAGGCTACATGTTACATGCTCTTTACAAATTGTCTAAATTTCATTCAGTCGGCATGAAACGCGTTTTCGAGTTGAACAAAGGTTAATCGAGTGCAGAGATGAGAACGGGGACAAAGCGAGACTGGAAGGATAACAAGGTTCATAACGTTTCGTCTTTCTGCCAAGGTCAATCAAATCGCGTCTTTAATGAAAAAGATGCAGGATTGCTAATTATTAATCGCTGACTCACACTACGTGCTAATTTCGCTGCCCCCGTTGTGCATAAATTGACGTATTACCCCATAATTTCTATGCTTTATGCCCTTAAACCATTATTTCTCCTGCATTGTTTGCACCGGGAGACAAGGCAAGAAAATAATTGGAACCGCGGGTCAATTTTAATGGCAATGGCAGAATATTCAAAAGGTCACACAAGGTATTTCTTGATTTTTTTTTTCCACCCCTGGTCTATAAAGGCCACGTGTTGTACAGCATGAAGGGCATCGACACGCGAGGAGTAAAAAGTGGCCTGCGCGTCGGCCCCGGGGTCGTAAGATCACCCCTCACCACGATACCGTACATGTTACCGTCCAAGGCAGCGCTATACAAAAGGCCCGACAATCTGTGAGGCAGCAAAGGTCAGAGGATTTGATTGGAGCTAACTGATGTCATGTGGCGTGTGAGCGGAGGCTCAGCCTTCACCAGCTCTTTGACTCCGCAACGCCTCTCGTACCAGTCTTTTGCATATCTGTCTCTAATTGGCCGCAGTCGAGTTTCAGGCCCTGGTCCAGTTCCAGTTTGCGTTCTTTTTCTTCTTCTTCTTCTTCGTCTTCAGATGACATTTAACTGCTTCGATTGGCACTTCCTTCATATTTTTATTCACAGGATCTCACAAGGCCGCCCCTATCAAGACAGAGCTATCAAAACACTCGCGCCCGCGAGGGTAATGGCCTCACCGGCTCCTTTGTGCAACCTCTGAAATCCCTCCACTCTAAAGGAACGACAGCCATTTAGACAAGATTTATGCTGACGCTAACGCACAACAAGTAGTTCATCTAAGTGCAGGCGAGAACAGAAACACACGATAACCTTCCAAGGAAAAAAGATTTGAAAAAAAGAAAAAAAGTCAGGATGTAGAAGACAGGCAGGGTGAAAATACACTGAAGCAGGGAAATAGCACAAAAGCACTTTATCTACCTTTCACCATCTCCTGACAATTTTTTTATTTTTTTTTAAAAATACTCTGGATTTATAATTGTCGGGGTGGAATGAATGAGCTATTCCAGACAATCTCTTTGTGCGAAGGAGTGCTATTCACAGGGGAAACCCTGGCTTGTTGATTAGTCTCAGCTGGCACCGGTTCTAATGAGTGTGAGACTCTGACAGGTGCAGTCAATACGGTGAGAGAGAGAGGTGTCGGAAGGGAAGTAACATGCACAGATGTGCATGTGTGCGCCTGTTTTCACGCCGCTGATTTATGCTGACGCTAACGCACAACAAGTAGTTCATCTAAGTGCAGGCGAGAACAGAAACACACGATAACCTTCCAAGGAAAAAAGATTTGAAAAAAAAAAAAGTCAGGATGTAGAAGACAGGCAGGGTGAAAATACACTGAAGCAGGGAAATAGCACAAAAGCACTTTATCTACCTTTCACCATCTCCTGACAAAATGTTTTTTTTTAAAAAAATACTCTGGATGTATAATTGTCGGGGTGGAATGAATGAGCTATTCCAGACAATCTCTTTGTGCGAAGGAGTGCTATTCACAGGGGAAACCCTGGCTTGTTGATTAGTCTCAGCTGGCACCGGTTCTAATGAGTGTGAGACTCTGACAGGTGCAGTCAATACGGTGAGAGAGAGAGGTGTCGGAAGGGAAGTAACATGCACAGATGTGCATGTGTGCGCCTGTTTTCACGCCGCTAACGGGCGGAGATGCGGCTCTCAGCTGATGTGATTAGTGCGACGGCGGCGGCGGTGGCGGCCTTGAGTCTGAGTCGAGCGGTGGATTCAGCGACTAAATGCACAAAGTTACGCAAATGACAAGAAGCAACAGCAAGTAGCTTCAATGCTAAAATAAAAAAATAATCAAATTATTATGGGTAAAAAGATGTTTTTATCCTCATTTTCTCCAGCTATTTCTCAGAATTAGATTACATTCATACTGTTGTTATGTCGGCGCTACACACAGACACACAAAGCCACAACGTTACATCCAAGAACATTTATTTATTTATTTATGCCATTTTTGTACGTTTTTTCATGCTAAGCTAAGAGCTTTTGCACGTCTTTGCTCATTGGAGATGTTCAGTCGCAAAAAAACAAACAAACAAACATTATCAAAATAACTCGTCATTTGAATTTGCTTCACGTTGTTGCACACGTCACACTGCACAACCTACACTTCAATGAGTCTGCGCTGTGGGTAGTGTTTAATGAATATGTGTGTGTGTGTGTGTGTGTGTGGAGGGGGTGTAAACAGTTTCTGACTGCAGCAGCTCAGGAGGGTGGTGGCATGATAAAAGGTCTAATATGGCTCCTGCTGTGAGGGGGGGCGGGGGGGTGGGGTCACGTCGTTCACCTTCAGTGTTTGACTGTGGACTTCACCTGCTCCGTCAGCTCTGCTGATGTTGTTTTATGGTCTGGTCCTTTACTGCTCGTTGCTGATTCCATCGTAACTGGTGTTGTGTGTCTGGAAGAGTGTTGTTGCACTCGGACTTGTTGTTGTGCTCCGCTATTAGCTGTTTATACCTGTGACTCGGGTTCGGCTGGAACGGGACCTTTTGACCCCCAGGCATAACTCGTAGATGCCCCTCAGTTTGGATCATAACCCCGGGTGGCTGCTACCTCAACGCAGGACTGTGCTCTGATTGCCGTATGGACTGTTGGACCATGTGAGATGTGTGTATGTATGACAAAAGTTTGTGTTGTTTTTCCACAAACGTTATGCTATGGTGCCACTGGATAATTCACGGAGATCAAATGTGCCAAGTCAAGTTATTTATCTTTACACAGCTGTTAGTTATTGTGTTCTCCGAGGCATTGGCCCCAGGGTGGTACTGAAGAATCCTACCGCTCAGCATATTCGCAAAAAGCTTATGGTAATTGATAGGAAACAGCAGCACACACACACACACACACACACACACACACACACACACACAAACGCGTCTCAGCAAACGATGTGCTGAATTCAAGTCAAACTTCGAGGTCACTGCAATGACAAGTCTGGGTTCCTAATACTCAAGCGCGCTCATTACGCTGGATGCAATCTGTGCGTGGAAGATGATTTCATTACACGCGGCTGCCTGAACGGGAACGCTCAGGCATATGGACGTGTTGGTACGAGCGGGACCGCCGTGCCTCGATGGAACCGTCGTCTGTCAGCTGCGGGGTGAAGGGTCTCTCTGGGCCGGTAGGAGCGTCTCTTGTTTTTCTTGTCTGGGATAAAATTGCCAAAAGGCAGAACAATGATGCGTCCTGACAGGTATTCAGAGGCGCCTCCAAACTGCGTCTCTCACAGACAGTGTTGTTTGCTTTCAGGGGTCTGAACGCCGCCCGCTCCAGCCGAGACACCGTGTCAGCGATGTAGGCAGATGTGGTGCAGGGTAACGTGTCTACAGCCCACAGCCATGTGTCTCTCTCTCTGTCCTGCTCGGGCCAAACGACAGTCGCACACAGCCGTCACTCAGCCTGTGGAGGAGGAGGATGGCCTGGGTCATAGAGCAAAGTATAAAACGTTTATTTTAAGGGGTAAAAAAGCGCAGGTTAATAAACCATGATGTCCCGAAATGTGTTTGTCCACATTAAGACTATGGCGCTCAGGAGGTGGTGGGATTTCTGTGTCATTTGTATCTATAGATCTGCGTTGCACAGTCTGCAACCTTCATTTCATGTTTCATCTTGATTATCCTTGCCTCACTCGTTTTATTCCCGTCATCCGAATCACTAAATCTAAATTTAAATAGTTACACGACTAGAAAAAAAATCTTTAAATTGCTATTCTTATATTTTATGCTTCCTATCAGTCGACCTCCTCTCCTCTCCTCTCTTGCAGTGTCTCCATAGGAATTACATCAAAAACCAAAACGCCTGACGGAAATAGTGGTCCGAGGCAGAGTCATATTCCCCATCTACCATTTGTACAACATTTTTAAGGCAGCCCACACTCACTCGCTCTGGAAGCTAATAGCATGATAGATGCACTCAAGTGGACTGTGTGTCTCCAAAACAGTTAGCTTTTGATAGTAACGTCATTCTAGCCACCAGTACACCCGCCCTGTCAAATCAGTCATCCCGGTTTGTAGAATCAAATAACCGACAAGTTGTGTATCGTTGTTTAAATGAATCACCTCATCGCGTCGAAACATCAAATAAATAAACAACATGTAGGTAGAGTAGCGGCTTCATCGTTTTAACAGCTTCTTTCGGATGCCCGCGACGCGTCATCAGATCACCACCGAACATCTGCTCTGAGAACAACAGGGAAACATCACGGGCGCACAAATCCTTATGAAATCAACATAATAAGCGTGTGATTTGATGAGTGGCATGTCGGGAAATTAACCTCGGGAGTATACGAACACACACGTTAGAAATGATAATTACCTGTCTGCGGTTGGTGCGTCTTTAATTGAGAAGTCAACGCGTTGTTATTTCATGTAACTCTTGGGTGTGATGGCGTCTTTGCTTGTTGTCGTTGGAAACTGTTTTGAAATTTGTGTTGGGAAGAAAACAGCCACTTCCCCCAGTAAAGTAAATCACACAATATGTTTTTTTTTTACTCCTCCACTGTGGAGCACTTTAAGCAACATGAATAATTGCAGGCGTTATTGGGAACATCTGACAGCGTGGTCACGAGATTGGTCGCGCCTGTCACGGGCCGCGCGTTAAGTCGTCATGATTACAGAGCTGTCCAAACGGGACGCGCACCCTATCCTTATCAATAATATAAGTCTTTCTCTCAGACTTCATCATTCTGTCCCAGAAATGTCTGAGGCGGCTGCGTGGAGAACTTTGTCTCCATTCACGCACCACTGGCTTAGACAGACGTCGGTTTTAAGACGTGCAATTTGTAGGTTTAAAAAAAACGACAACAACAACAAATGGAAAAATGACATTATCACATAGTCTTGGGCATCAGTGTTGGTCATTTGCATGAAATAAAAACGGGGGTGGAGGGGGTGGAGGTGGGGGTATGAATCCGTATGCGGCTTATCTCCACTCCCGTAGACAGGCCTGAGGCTTGTCACGTCAGGGTTTTTTGTTTGGCGATGTCAACATCCTTAACCATGAGAAATAATGAACATCCAGAGAGCGAATAAAGCATCTTTTAATAGCCCTGTGTCTGGCTGAGGTAAAAGCCAATGTGGAGACCATTTATAATGAGGCAATCATCAGGTGGACCTCGTGATAATATTGTTTCTCATAATGTGCCCTGAAAATCCGCGGGCGCAGACGCCTCCCCCTCAGACCAGCAGCAGAAACCCTCCCGCGCTTGTTACCGCCGGCAAAAAACCCAAAACAACCACGCATCTATCTGCGCTGTGCAAATATTAACGCCAGTCACGCAAACTGCACACACAACATTCAGCTGTGTGTGTGTGAGGACGAGTGAACTTGAAATTTGATCGTGTCAACAGGCGGACAGAGCGGTGGATTAATTGTGCGACTGGCTTTTAACTGCAACGCTGCGCTATAAAAACTGTCCATTAAAACCATTAATAACCCTACGGCCGTTTGACTTCAGCTGAGATTATCCCCTGGTGGACGCTGCTCTTAGTTGCATCATTTCTCCAAGACACAAGTGGAAGGGAGAGGCCAAGAGTTGAAACCGTGAAGCAGATACTGCGCGGCTTTGTTGTGTGAAAGCCGGTTGTGGCGTGTCATATTAATTACTCAGAAAAACTACAGTATGTGATGGAAGTGAACACACGGGGAACAAAAAGAAACCATACTGTAAAAATATAACTTGACTTTATCACCACACATATGACTGGACCTTAATTTTCTACAAAATCATATTAGTAGAAACTGAAATATTAATTTGCCGGAATTAAAAGTAAAATGAATGACGGTGATAAAAGTTTGACTTTTTCATTCTGTGTGAATGTTGAACAGGGAATTTGACTCACCTTGTGAAAAACTGCATTTTTTTTTTTTACATCTTGGGTGTGAGCACCCAGATAGAAAACAAAACGCAGCAATATATGTTTTTTTTTTTTTGCATTACCCCAGGAGAAGCAATAGAAAGCTGCAATGCAATTTGCACTTCCAAATCGCCTGATCACAGCGTCGGCTTGAACGCCGATGTGAAATGCAGACAGCGAGGGATAATATGGCAGAGCAGGATTCACAAGTAATTAAAACATGCTCCTCAGCCCAAATGGACAATTTGCTTTAACACATTTATCCGCAGTGTGGAAACGTGTGCCTGCTTTAACCGTTGTTCAAGAATTAGTCGGTTTGTCTTGCCAGGATACGAATGCACACCTGGAAACACACAGGACGGTACGGTGCCTAACGATCAGCCGGGTTCATAATTAAAGAGGGTTTTAACGAGGTGGACCGCCGAGATGTTTTCCATCAGAAGATGAAATCAGAGTTATTCCCCTCTGACCACATGGAAATATTCAGATACAGAATTTGTTCACAGAGCCACAGTTCATTTGCATTTTAACCAAGTAAATATTGACAAACATGATACAAGGACAACATGGACTCAGGTTCAACAGACCATGCAGTCTATATATTACCTTGCATACATTTATCAGTTAGCAGGTATGAGTGGGCGGGGCCAATGTGGTGCTCTGTTTTCGGTGCAAATCGCAGTCTTTGAACGGACGAGCTGTGGCACAGATTTGTGAATGCGGGTTCGATTTTTTGCAACCAAACATGACACGCACACGCCACCACAGGCCACATACGGTATAGCGTGCATAGTGACGTTCTTCCTGAGAGATGCAAAAGGTGGCTACGTGTTTGCATCAACCTTATGACACCAGGAAGCCAATGTTTTCCAATGTTGCTACAGTCACATCACACACGGAATGACCCCTCAGCTGTTCATATCAGAGCTCTGTGGTGCAGTCGTGAAACAGGCGCCCAAATATATGAAACGATGCAATTAGTCTGCAAACTCTGGCCGTCAACAGCCTCATGCTGCTCCACCATACTATCATTTACACCAGAGTGGCGTCCGCCCTCAGATCAGTGCTGCTTTTGGACAAAACGCCGACATTGGCGGGTTGGCGCCCCCCCCCCCATGACCTCATGATGCTCAAAGCGCTTTGTGGGAGCGGTGAAGTGTGAAGGAGTTCATCATCGGCCATATTTTGATATGCATTCTCTCCACCGCTCGCTCGCCCTCTCTCTCCCCGAAATGATCACCACGGGGGGGGGGGGGGGTTTCATAGGGGGGGGGGGGGTTTCATAGTGTTAACACCCGGTAATGCACATTAAACATTTAAAACAATGGATGTTGTTTTCCGTTTAAAAAATGGCAGAGAAATGAAACCAACTTCAAATGGAAGCAGTAAAGTGGCTTCACATCATCGACGCCCACAGAAATAAGGTCTGTTGTCTGTTTAGGCCATTGGACATTTTTTTATGTTTAACACCCTCGTCTTCTTAATTAATTGCAAATTGCTGCGGTGACACTGAAACACTCTGTGAAATGACTTAAAATAACTGTGCGCATTAAGTCGCCATTATTCACTGATATCGCCGATGTTAGGTTTAGTACCTAAATCATCTCTTAGAATGGATTTTTTGGTCTTTTATGCAGATTTAAAGCTCTTTGTGCGACACTTTGAATGTGGAAACATTAACATCCTCTGCCCAAGTGAAAAGTGAGATGTAAATGTGCGATTTGTTGTTGGTTTTTTTTTCTCTCCTCAGGATTTTGTAAAAATATGATATATTTAGATTTACGAACCTCGTTGCCATTTTTCCAGAATAGAACGAATCATATGAGGACAACAATAAAAGAAGAAGAAAAATAAAGCCTTTCCAGATTAAGGTTTAATATTTGGTTTCACTCCATCTCTAAACATTTGACACGTTTCTCTTTAAGCTCTCCCCTTTGGCAGCCCGGATTATACAAGTTAATCTGTGTATCTTCAAAACATTATCCTGCATTTGTCACGTGTGTTTATGGCATGTTGGCTTGTCGCCGTGTCAGACCACCTCTGCTGGGGAGATTAAGGGTTTAGCAGGAAGTGCTCTAACAGGGCTGCCTGGTGGCTGAGCGCTATACCATGATCCATTCAAGGATTACATCCTCATATCTTCGCCCATCGTCGCTATTGAAAACCAGCGAGATGTTCAATGACTTACAACAGCTATTTCACAGCTGAGGTGTTGTGCGTCCATTCCCCGAGTGATAAAGAAGAACTTCCTGTGGGTTTTGGGGGCCGTAACCAGCGTGAGTGCTGCGGCACAATAAACACGTCGGAGGCTCCTGCAGAGGCTTTGTGTGCATTAGGTTGAGAGCTTTGCTTGGTGTATTTTTATTTCTTTATTTTCTTTATTATTTATTTGGAGTCAGTGAGGCGGGTTGCCACACGCGACGCTTTCATCCTCATTTTTTTGTGTTTTTTCTTCTTTGTCACACCACATTCGACTCACTCACAACACCGAGTTTGGCGCCTTCATCTTTTTTTTTCTTTTTTTTTTCAGAAACCCGCCCGAGATTAAGGTGTTAGATCAAATCTAACAGCGATTAAATAACTACCCATTATATGACTGTAGCAAATTAATTTCCCCCGTGTCGTGTCATGCCTGGATAAGACGGTGCACCTGTGGCGCCAACTGCCAGCTGCTAATATTAGCTGCAGTCGCGCCGGCTTTCAGAAGAACGCGGCTAATCCGACCTACTGTCTGTGCATCTGTTCAAAAGTCGGGTTAAACATGGAGAAGCCCATGACGATGCTGGACCGTGCACTGATCTGCATCCTCAGACCCTGACGCCCTGGAGACGGGGTGGTGGTGGGGGGGTGAGAAAACGTTCAGGTGCGCCTGCAGAAGCTCGACTGTAAAAGAGACGTAAATATAACTGTCGCTCAGGCCGCTGAAGCGTGATGTCAGAATGGCAGCTGAGGCCATTAATCTGGTGTCGAATGAAAACACGCTCACGGCACTCTGAACCGGTCGCAGCCCACATTTATATGGCGAACAGCGGAATATCCGCACTGGATTTGAGCTTCTCTAACCGGGAAGAAGGAAAAGTAGCTGAGCTTTTGTGCACGCATGACGCTGGAGGATAAATATATTCCAAATGAGCCGAGCTCTTATAGCAGGTGAACTATTTTAGCTCTCGGCATTCCCTCCCTCCCAGCAGACTGCGTGAATTGAGCAATCTCCGCCAGCTAAAGCACAATTTGGATTAGCGAAAGCCCGACTGATAGGTCAGCTTAGCCCGTAATGGAGCAGCTTAGACCTTGTCTGCATGATTCTAACGTTCTCGGCAGCTTATTTCCCTCACATCCAGATGTTACAGTACAAACATCTCCGCTGGTAAGCTCCAAACAAATGTGGATCACAGGCAACGAACTCGACCGCCACTTCCCCAACATCCCTGCCACTGTAACTGCAGCTGTGACTCTGACTCCAGTAAACAACCAGATGCACATCATTCTTTGGTGATGTTAAAAAAATAAAGTGATGCTAATCACGTCATTGATATCCCACAATCCAAAGGATAATTGTCTTTGCACCGTAGTGTCAACTTTAACAACATTTCATTTAACAACACTGCTTCAGACACAGCGGCAACATTTCAGCTGTGACTCTTATGGGAGTCCTCTTTGTCGTTGATATTTAGCAGCTCAGTCACTTTGCACAGTTTTGGCATTTAAACACACATCTAATTGAAAATCTATTCAAAGCGCTTATAATTGAGTGACTGTATTAGTACATTAATTGGGTTTGAAATCTATTATTGAAGTCAATATAACTTAACTCTTAGTTATTGTTAAGTTACCAGCAATAGTCGGTTATATAATTACTACTATAAGAATAGTTACTTATTTATATAGTTAGTTATATAAGTTATATTAGTTATATAATAGTTATGCAATGTACTACAAGAATGAGTGATACTGTCGAAAGTCTGCGTTCACACACATTTTATTCTTAGTTGTAATCATCTTAATTCAAACTTTAAAAAAAAAAAGCTCCGGGTGCTAATAAAAGCAGCAGATAAGGCTGACCTGATAAGTTCCTTCCTGGTGTCACTTTGACCACGTTTCCCCCAAATTCCACTGACAACACATTCCCAGCCGCGTCCTCTTCTGTGGCTTCACCCGACATTAATATTTCACAGGAAGTCGTGGGACGCTCCGACCTGCCACTGCAGCTGAAGAGTGTTTAACTTGCTCCGCGCTGAGCGTTTGACTGCTGGGCTATTTCTGGTGCCTGTGCGGCACCATGCACATGTGCAAAGACAATGAGACAGGAACAAGTAAATGTCTCATACAGAGACTCTTCATCTCATACATCCTTTACAGGATTTTCTTTTTTTTTTTCTTCCTCTCCCTATAGGGCGACACGTTGTCTCACTTCCATGTCTCTTTAACGTTGAACTGTATTTAAAAAATCTCGGGTCTGGGTGACATTTAGAAGGATTAACACACCTGCCGTGCTGTGTGAGGGTGACGCCACCGAGAATAACAGTCTGACAATTTACTGACAGCATCATCGGCTTATCACGCGAGAGTCACACACACACACACACACACACACAGAGCGTTGAGGCTGATCTGAGACCAGCAAGGTGATCCAGGAAAAAAGTATATATATTTTTAACAACAATTGAAGTCTGCACTAAAACTGCAGGACAATTAACACTGTCAATTAGTCAATCTTTGTTAAGGTTTGTTTTTTTTTTGGGGGGGGGGGTGATCCAATGATTCAGACCTCACCTCATCCTCTCCTGGTTCAGGGATGGAGAGAATTACCGGCTGCAGAACGAATGACACCCATTGGTCCATTGACGAATTGAGGAGTGGGACTCAAACTATTTACTCCGAAGTTCACTTTAATTGTGTTGAGATTTTGAGTTGAGAGCTCCCTGATTAAGCAACAAAAACAGCCTTTGTTAAAACTGCCAGTTGCAATACACGGTGTAGTTTATATTTATTACTCTTCGCTATTAAAAGAAAAAAATGACGGCCGCCTAACAAATGTAATTTAAGTTTATGTTAGAATAAAATCAATGAGATAATATTCGCACCAAAATCAAAGTAAAATCGTAATGCGTCATTCACAGCTGGTGAAATATGCATGAAACAGTGCGAACGCCAATGTTGACGCGGTTAAACCCAGTTTGTGTTAAAACATTAACACAAAATGAGAAAAGACAAGTTTGTCAACAAGCAAAAAAAAAACAAACTTTCCCTTGATATCCATCCTGACAACTTCTGAGTTACATTCGATCTCTTAGGTGTCACCACACAAATAAATGTGTACGGATGATGGACACGTTGCTTCACATGTTATAGTCGGACAGCTTTACGGTTTTCATCGTGCGATCAGCATCAGCGAAATGATGGGATCGTGAAGTTCCGGCTATTTTTTTTTTCCGAGGCAGGAGAATCTATCATGTTCAAACTGTCATATTAATTGGTTCTGCTTAACTGAGCTGGATCTGCAACATTTTCAGGATGTAAATTTTAGCCTTTGACTCTGACGTATTCAGGTGTAACTTCCAATTATATATATAAAAAAAAGAAAAAGGCCGGGATGGATTTAAAAAAAAAGGGTGGGGGGGGGGTGAATATAGGAGCGGTAACAATGCTTTATACTCGCATTATAAATGCATTAAACCATATTCTATAAACCATACTGGCTGGTGTGTTGCGTTTGCCGCTGCGTTTCCATCGCTTCACAACTGCTCCTGACAACATCAATAACAGAATATTGAGGGCAATTGTGATCAAATTGAATGAGAGTGGCCTGAAGTGCTCTCATCAGCACATCCAAAAGCAAATAAAAAGGAAAAAACACAAACACAACAACAAACATACAACAATGAAAGAAGCAGAACGCACTGCTGTTGTGTTTGTCAGACAGGACAGATGAAATTATTTTAGGTTTAAGGTCGGTTCTGTATATTTAGGAGACGTTTGTGCCTTTTTATAGTCAACATTAAAACACTGAATGAGACGCTGAATGTGACAGCAGATAAAACCTTTGAGTTTGGAGACAATAAATAGATAAAGGTTTTACACTCGTACAGGCCGATGATGGAAACGGCTTTTTAATCAATCAATTAATTCAATTAATTTGACATAAACTGTATATCCCACCCTTCAACACCAGACGTCTCGAGGTGAGGTCGTGTCAGTGGTTCACGGTCATTTATCATCATATGTAAGAAAAAAATTAATTACATTGGAGGAAAAATAATTCCAATCGTTCTTTACTGACCGACAGATTGGGTTAATGTAAAAAAAAAAGACAGGCCCATTTTAAGGCTCCTTTCGCTGCACTAAGGTCAGAAAGGTCAAACGGAGACGGAGAAAAACAAAAACAAACCAACCTCTCCATTTTATCGGGGCCTGATGTGATCACTGAGAAGGGCGGCGGGCTCTGTTATTTGTTTACCTTTGAAAAGTTGTGCCTTAACTGTGACAGAGTGCTACCTCCCACTCGATAAGAGCCCGGCGAGGGCCCTTTGCTCCCCCCTGTAGGCTTGTTTTTGTGCGTGCCAAACATGTACACTTCCACTGAGCAGACTGAAGAATGACTCATTTGACCTCCTGTTTTGTTTTGTTCTTATGTTTTTATTCTTATTTTTATTTATTTTGGGCTCCTGCTCAGTAGCGCCATGTTTTGGTTGTGTTCTCTGTGTAGCCGCTAACAACCATAACCAATATTTGGATTCAGACGCGGAGAAATGTTTTCATTTTACTGAGAAATCTGTCATTTAATGTCACAACATTTTCTTTCAAAAAAAAAAAAACCATCAATGAAAAATCAACGAACATCCTTCATTAAACTGAAGTGCATTGTTCCTTCCATTTATTACGACTGTCTTGCTTTTTGTTATTGACTCACTACTGACAGAACTCAAAGGGAATTCATTAATTCACACTGGAGTGTCATACTATGATTTGCTTTCATTTATTTTTTTATTTCGAGAATCACAGACAGTTCAGTCGTGACGCGTCAGTGCGACTGTCTGTGCAGAATTAGCTCTCCGAGGAATCAGGAGCTTATTATGAGTGGACTCTATTAGGGTAATTGATTGTATTTGACACGTCGTGGAGGAAGCTTGGCGGATTGATGCTCTGCAGTCGGGCCGTGATCAATCCAGACGAGAGAGTGTGTGTGTGTGTGGGTGTGGGGGGGGGGGGCTTTTATATCTCTGCCAGAGTTTATTAGGAACAACTAAGCTCCTCTGGAGAAACTGAGTTCCACAGGAAACAGCTTGGAACTATTAGTATCTGAAAACGTGAATTAGTCTGATCCCTCACCTCATCATGCCTCCAAATATTCCCCCTGCACGAGTTTGACGGCGCATAATGAAACATTGAGCTCAATGCCTGGGCATGTTCCAGTGCACTTGGCATGAAGAGTTATGATTATGTGCGAAGATTGGTTTCTGTCTTAACAAACAGGCAGAATTCGCTGTGATTTGGTGTAGCCGCGCGCTCTGAATGACAAATCAGCCGTTGGAGACGACTTGGCATCGTCTGGATTGGAATCCTGTCTGATATTTTGTCTGGATTGGATAAAAACATTCCAGCGACATTTAATGAATACGGCTTTTGCGTTTTTTTGGGTTTTTTTTTTCAGAATGACAGACAGGGGATGAAAACACATCCATATGTTTTCTAAGGACGCTGTAACTGTTCGCCGTGCGGTAAAGAATCGCAGCCGTGTTTTACACGAGTTGCCTTTAATGCTATAATTTATGTACAGTCCACTCCATCCCTCGGCGCACGCCGGCGAATTGCGGCGTGCTCACGGCAGAGATCATTAAAAGTTACTCCAAGCATGAAGCACCTGAGTCCTCACACACACAGTTAGCTGTGTGAATAAAGCTTGGGAAG
The DNA here is from genome assembly GCA_016785345.1 of Trinectes maculatus. Classification (NCBI taxonomy): domain Eukaryota; kingdom Metazoa; phylum Chordata; class Actinopteri; order Pleuronectiformes; family Achiridae; genus Trinectes; species Trinectes maculatus. Next base: position 275,378 of record JAFBJQ010002591.1, read on the forward strand.
TGCGTTGAACTGTCAGAAAGCGGCGTTGTAAACAGCAGATGGTTTGCCACGGCCTCTTCAGTGCCACAGATTTTATTTGCCTGCCCACCTGAGTGACCTGCGTCGAGCCGAGCAGCTGATGTGGAGAAAAACAACAGCAAGAGTTCGCTTATTCTCTCCAGCTCCACTCGACTGCAAGGCCGCAGGAGTCGTTCGCCACGCATGGAGAAACCTGCTTATTTAGCGGCATTTTAATGTTTGAATTATTTTTTGTTGTTGTTGTTGTTTATCCCCCCCCATAGAGATTTTGGACGTACATGAGCCGTGACTGATGCTCAATCAAAACCTCAACAGCCAACCCTTTGGCTCACGCACTTTCCATTGTTTCATAATTAAACGTATGGCGATTAGCGCCGAGCCCAAACAGGGAAATAGCGTGTTGCACGGACGCCTTTTCGAAAAGGTAACCTTCAACACTGTACATCTGTCCCGTCAATTGGATACGCTCCAAGTGCGCACGGCACATTACCAGCGAGGTGCTGCATGCTGGTGTCCATAAAGCGGGATACTGGTGCGTATATGAGTACATTGCTCTCTCCATCCACCTCCTGTACTTTGGAGTTAAGTGGCAGACAAAGTTTAAGTCCTTGAAAGGTGAAATCTGCAGCCATTCGTTATTTTAAGGGAGCAAGTGCAGAAAGTGATGGAATATAATGAAAACTAATACTCTTTCTGTGCAGTCTGTAGATATGTTTAATATCCCATTACAGGCCCAGAAGTAACCACAGGTCCATACTGTCAAGAGACAAACATAATCCAGAGGGAAATTACCCATCAGGAAGGCAATACTCTTACTGAGATGCAATTACCAGGCCACTTGTGAGACTTTCAGCCCAGTATCCATGGGTGCATGCATGTGTGAGGGTGGTCGGTCGATATGCGCGTAACAGCTCTTATGTTTTGCAGAGTAAATTGGATTCTTTGCCGGAGAACAGTTAATTTAGAATATGTCCACGATGCAAATGATTGATGTGACTATATCGTTACAACTGTAGGTCTGTGGTGCAGGGCGGTGCCTAATGGGAAAAAAAAAAACATATAGCAGGCAGAAGGAAATGGCTGTTATCCAAGAATTAAGGAGAATTTTCCGCAGCTAACTCCGGGTGAATCTCCGGGCGGAACCGTTTGGATTTTCGTCGTCTGTTTTCTATGACGATTTCAAAGCAAACATTGCTTAATTTGGAGGGAAATAAAGCCGTGATTCTGCTTCTCTTTACATTATGCTGCGCGGCTCCTGAGCCTGTATTTGTTAGCTGTTAAATAAACGACGTCTTGCGGAGGATTTAATGTACCAATTTAGCACCGACTGGCATAGCCCGCAAACAAAGAAAACAGCACGGATTGCAATGAACATCAGTGTAAACATTTGATAAGGATTTGCTGCAGGCGAATGCTATGCTTTATTACCGATACCAAAATAGAAATGGTAGAAACAAGACATGCTTCTGTGCGAATGATGTGTGCTCGCCTGTGCGCCGTCATATCCTACAACTCACTCTCTCACAGGCGGCTGCACGCGGTATTTGTGGCGATGGCAAAACGACTTGCCGTTAATCCCCAAAGATACATTTCTCAAGTCGGGGACATTTCTATTGTACTACAAATTATCACCTTGAATCTGATAATTAATCATCGCTGCCTTAAATGAACTGCCCCCAACCGTAGGTGTAGTACAGAGGGGGAGAAGAAAGGAGCTGCCTGCGCCCATTGCAAGGGAACCGCATGTGCATTAGAAATACAACTGCACAGTGTGTGAGTCTGGAATGCATAATAAATGTATGACAAAACAATACCCCAGGCACCCCGGTATTAATGATATGCAGTGAACTCATTATTAAAGTTCCAAAACAGCTCCTGGAGTAACACAGATGGAGTCAATTAAGCAATGAGCACACTTGCTCAGCTGCCGTTTCATCTTCTTTCTTTTATCTCTTGCATATTACTCCATGGATGTAATTAGCTGTATGTTTCTCCTCACAACATACTGCCCAGTGATAATAGCGGTTATTTTCACTTGTAATTTCAAATAATGTCCTGCTTAATAAATGTACCAGCGGATTCTTGGGTATTTCACTTTGCAAGGCGAGAATTGCTAAGCTGCCTGTTTTTCTTTTGCTGTTTGTCTTCCCAGAGAACTGATGCCTTCAACGCTGGAGGGGCAGATCACCATGGAGAAGACACCCAGCTACTTTGTGACAAACCATGCCCCAAAGCGGATCCACTCCATGGCCAGGGACATCAAGCTTATTATTGTGGTGCGTAATCCTGTCACTCGAGCCATTTCAGACTACACGCAGACATTGTCCAAGAAGCCTGAGATTCCCACCTTTGAGGTTCTGGCCTTTAAGAACCGGACGCTGGGTCTTATAGATGCTTCGTGGAGCGCATTGCGTATAGGAATATATGCGCTCCACCTGGAGAGCTGGATGCAGTACTTCCCTCTCTCCCAAATGCACTTTGTCAGCGGGGAGAGGCTGATTGTGGACCCTGCGGGTGAGATGGCCAAAGTGCAAGACTTCTTGGGACTGAAGCGGATCGTCACGGACAAACACTTTTACTTCAATAAAACTAAAGGATTCCCCTGTCTGAAGAAGCCAGAGGACAGCAGCACTCCCAGATGCCTTGGCAAGTCCAAAGGGAGAACTCACCCCAGAATCGATGCGGATGTGATTCGGCGGCTGCACAAGTTCTACAAACCCTTTAACATGATGTTCTACCAAATGACCGGACAGAACTTCGAATGGGAGCTAGAGGAGGGGGGTGAACCTCGTAGCTCTCAGGACTAGCAGACCGCAGGACGGCGCGGCGCGGCCACACCACCAGCCTTCTCACTGAAACTCCCACTCTCTCGCTTCGTCTTCAGAGGGAGCGCTCGAACACGCCAATCAGTCATGGCCATTTTTGCAGTGTCTGTACCCATTAGCAGGAGTTTACCGACATGCTTTTTCTCTCTCCCTCCAATACTAATGTTCACGATGGAAAATCATTATTGTATATACTTAACATAAAATATATTTATATTTGTCAAAGGAGATGATTTATTCCGTTTTGTTTGGAAGCGTAGAGCTGATATAAAAATCATGTCGACTGTGGCAATGCATGCAATGAGTTAAGTGTCCTTACCTCATGAGACCTAAGGGTAAACTCTGCTTGTTTCTTCTCCCTTTACTTTCCAGCAGTTTCTTGCCCTCACACCCACTCACCAGCATTCAGCACGAAAAAAAAATCTATTTCAGTGGTTAAGGCCATGAAGTGCTTTGTATTATTTCTTTCAACACAGTCCTGCTGCTTGAGAAGAGAGAAAAAGAAAATGATAGACATATAGGACAGTAATCCTTCCCCATGTCCTCATCTTTTCATTCGTCCATAATCTGAGCGACAATCCTCCTTTGTGTGTGTGTGTGTGTGTGTTTGTGTCAGTCTAAGTTTACCAAAGTGTTAATTTACTCATTGGTCTGGTTACTCTGCGCCCATTAATTGCACACATATTCAATAAGAGAGCTGATGTACAGTGGCTGTCATCCAATAATTGGATTGTTTCACCGCATAGTCGAACATTAGCATACTGATGACCGTGCACTCAGACGTGGTGCAGTATCAGTGGTTTTGGCATCATCCGAATCCACGCTCTGCAAAAATTAAGAGTTTGCATCCTGAGAAATAAAAGCACTTCCTGTTACCAAGATTCACCCCATATCTGTTAACTCCTGCTCGACCGGTTTCCCCTCGACCGAACAACTAAGCAGAGATTTGTTTTTTTCGCAAACATCTGCCACAGTGTGGCCTCCTGTCATTAGAGATTAATGGCGTGTTAAATAAAAGCGCTGCAGCTGGAACGATGTCAATGTCAGCGGGAATTTGCTGTCGTGGAAGAAAAGCGACATGCGCAGGTAAATTACCGAGCAATTACCCAATGTGCTTAACCTGATCCAGATGATGTCTGCTACAACCAGAGGTTTGCTACCAAATGCTTGGGATCTAACTAGGCAGATGCTTGTGATGCATTATAACAGGGCTTTGTTGTGAAATGCTCCTTTATTCATGAAATGAAATATCAACATGACCCATGATCTTTTTTTAAATTTCTTTCTTTCTTTTTTTGTTTTGTTTTGCATAACTCGCTGGGCGTCTGTCTGTCTGTCTGTCTGTCTGTCTGTTGTCTCTGGACTTCTCATCAACTGAGACAATCAATACCGTCAATGAGTCAATAAATACAGTCTGCTACACATCACTGGTTGCTACAGCTATGATGCATTGCTCTGTTAATCCTCCCTGTTCCCTGGTCATGGACGGCCGGATCGCTTCGTTCCCCGCACTTCTCTCTTTCACCCTGGGGAGGCAGGAACCCGCAGCTACTTACACGGAGCGATTGATTCAATCAAAGTAAGCGCTATACTGCCCTTTGTAGCGCCCAGTCCCAACACTTACCTCAAAGTCGCACTATCCCCGAGTCACAACTTTCACTTTAAGGCTTTTTTGTGCAGTCATCCCTTGGCGTTTTCCTTGACAGTCTCTCTGTCTCTGCACTTTTACCCACTCCGGCTCTCATCCGCCGAGTCGATACGAGAAAAAAAGAGCAGCTCTCTGCGTTGTGTTGTGAAAAGCAGACTGCAGGCACACTACTCATACACTGATGAATGCGGTAACACAACGCCGAGCGAGCCTCCGGGCCTCTCATGAACTCATTCTATTTGTATAGTTGCAGTATAATAAACTTGTTGTCTCCAGAAATTAACAAAAAAAAAGGTAAATAAAGATGCAAACCAAACGCTTCCTGCACCTGCACTGATCTCAGACTCGCCGGTCATCTCTGGCACGTTTTGGTGAGCCGGGTCAGTTTGACGTGTCGCAGGGAGTCATGGGAGAAGAAGGAGGAAGGAGCAGCCAGAGTGATCACCTCCAACGTCTCAACGTTCTCACACGCGGCGCTCGCAGAACGATAACACCAAATATTACACCACCACCCGGAACTCCGGGCACAAACCAGGGACGAAATCTCCGACAGCCAAAGCCTTTATCGTTAATTATTTATTTATTCACAGTTTCCCCAAGTTTTCGAAAAAGAGCATAATCATAGCATCAAGCATAATCTCCTCGGTGTAGAGCTGCTCAAAGGAATCCGCAGAAGGCCCCCTGCTGTGTTATTAGGACGCTGTTATGAGCACTGTTTTCATCCATGAATATGCACTTGTTCTGTCATTTGCATTTCCAGGATCATGTACATGAGGGAATTCCTCTCCGCAGCTAAAACTCGGATCCCACCACTCATTAACACTCCTGCACACACACACACACACACACACGCACACACACCTTCTCCTTCTTGTTTCAGGTATTGGAGAGATACACCCCGATACGCCCTGCGAGAGCTGGGACACATGAAAGACGTGGAGCTGTCCTTCATGTGTCCCTCCCGGTGGGGGTCACGCTGCGCTTCCTGGTTCATCAGCGCTTGAAGCGTCAAGCGGAGACGACTGCGATGACAAACGAGCAGAGGCTGCTCGTCAAAACTGTCAGCGCGTAAGTGCCGGCGTTTTAAGAAACATGCAGATTCCTATTTGTCAGTTCACCACGGAGTGCATGGGAAAGAGCTGGAACGGTCCTTTACCTGTGCATGTTCCTGGAGATGTTCTGGTGGAAGGGTTGAGGTTCTTCATAACGTTTAATTTGACTTTTTATTTCAACAGACTGGAACTGTGTGCTGCTTGTAAGTGCACATTTGAAAAGGTGCAACTGGAATCTGAACGGAGAGAAGTGTGAAGAGTTTGAGGGAAAACTTTGGGTGTAATGAAGTTTTCATTACGAGCGACTAATGAAGTTTTCACTTCATTTGAGTGAATGATTACCAGCTGTGTGAAGAAGCACAAACGTTGCACTAATTCACTCGGAATTAACCTCGACTCCGCACGTGGCGTGAGTTATATAAAAAACACAGACGTTGTGTGTGTTTCTTCTGAACAAATATCCAGAAAATAACATGCCACCATGCACCTTCCCGACACACTCGTCTTGTCCTGCCGCAATGAAATTTTTCCTACGATTGTATCTGAATCGGACCGTTTCCATGGCGCTCTTTAATTTAGATGCTGTCGACAAAAACAATTAAGGATTAAGCTCAATCCCCTTGTTTCTGAGTAGAATCGCTTCTTTTCTCTCTGTGTGTGATCTTTTTTTTGTCTTCAGGTGTAAAGAAGGGTGGAGGGGGTTCAGAAAACGACGACAATGCATCCACCGGTTGCCAAGGACAACGCACACGTAGATGAATGAGCATATTGAGATTCGCAAATCAGGCATAAACATAATCTCTCTCTCTCTCTCTCTCTCTCCTGCTCTGCCTCTTCAGCGAGCCTCTTTTCCACAATCACCATATTTTCCATGAATTTTAAACTTCTTCAAGTGTTGACCTGCTTTGTGGAGAGGAGACGATAATAGCGTGTCCCGTCTCAGACGTTCCCTCTGCGTTCTCAACGTTAACCGACTTCCTTGCCGCTCACGCAGAGCGAGGTCGACTCCAGCAGTGATCAATTCATCTGACGCTCCCTCCCGGATCAGGAGCCACCTCGGGAGAGGAGAAGCAGCCTCTCATAAATCTCCACTCCGAAGCCAATCTTCTGCTCTGTGCTGTTGGAGTGATTTCCCATCTCTGCTCTCTTCCACCAGAGATGGGAAAGTTCGGTACAGTGAGATCTGACTCATCAAACTGCCCCAGGCACAGCTATCGTATTGTTGAAATTAGCTTTGAGCGCTTTCTGATGATGATAATCACAAATCCTAATGAGCGGTTATGAAAAAAATACAGGTTACCGGGTTGAACCAAATATACAGGACGACTATTTCACAATGAGCTATTTTTACCCTCCTTGTATTGTTTATTGTAAATTCAATTTCCTGTGTTCCGTTAATTAACGGAGTTGCAGCGTCTTTGAGAAAGAAAGAAAGAAAAACTCGACACTCATCATCAGTGGGCACAGTTATCGCCTAATCACCAAATAAACAGTAATCACTGAAAGATAAACACGCTGATAGCGTCGACCAATAAATGAGGCATTCATAATTAATGTCTGTTTAATGACATCGCCGGAAAATCACATTGGCTCCTCAAACTGTGCTGTGATGATGTACAGTTAGTTTTCCATCCGACATCCGACTGCACAAGCTTCAATTCACTTTCTCTTTTTTTTTTGCATGTGTGTGTGTGTGTGTGTGTGTGTGTTAAATGTGAGTCCCCCACTAACAAACACAACACCACACAGTTATCACGCATGACCGGTTAAAGCCGGCGTGTTCCCGTCTTAAGGACCAGACCACAACTGGTTTCCATGCTAATTAGGGAGAGCGTGCGACTGGTGGGATGGAAAACCGCCGGTACTCGACTCTGCCTCAAGAACCGAGAGTTAAAATATGCCTCTTCTTCGACCTCATGTAAACAAATAATTTAAATAATCTATATTCATGATTCATGGCGGCAACACAACCACCTCCAACCCTCTGATGTCTGAGGCCTCGTCAGCAGCTTCACAGCTAGTTGGTCAGGATTTTGTATTTTTATACTGTATATTTCAACTGCCTGGAAACACACACACACACACGCACACACCCATGTATATATGTCTATATGTATATATATATACACATAGAGCCGACTGGCCCATTAGGCAATATAGGCAAATGCTAAGGGCAAGGTGGCCTCCAGGGGGCACCACAAAATCGGGAAATACTATTAACTCTTAAAATGGAAAGCAATGCCCAAATAATATTACTACAAATGATATTACTAAATAAATATTTGTAATTTGTAAGCGTAAATAAATCGTTGATGGTGGGGCGCCATATAAAATCTCGCATAGGACACCACACTGGGTAGGTCCGATTTTGTATATAAATAAATATATATTTATATATATATTCAACACAAGAGTTCAAATATACATAAAATACGACTCACCTGTATTTTTGCACTGAAAGACAAAACTCACTTCAGGTAACGGACTCACTCACATTCAGCTACGTGTGATTTGTTGATGTGCAAACAACAGGGTAAATATCCATTTCACTCTATCGGGTAAAGGAAAAAAAATCGAACACGTGTCCTTCGACAACCTCTTGGTGCGGAGCCAGTGTCCTGCAGGCGTGGGATCCTCCCTGATGATTAACAAGCCACACCTAGCCTGAATCTGCTTGGCACCAAGTGCGCCACATTAACTATCAAGGAGGAGGATCAAAAGGGGGGATCAAAAAAAAAAAAACCTAGAGGACACCAGCCCTCGGGGAGCGGGAGTGAGCGTCTAGGCTCCGGGCCAAAACAAGAGTGTGTCATGAAGCCCAGCACTCAACAGGCGGAGAGGCTCCTCCAAGGTGGCCCCGAGTCACCTTGGATTCAAGGCGTTTGTACGGCGACGCAGAAGCACCAGGCGACGCTGCCTTCACGGAAATACAGGAAAACTCTAGTAAAGTTGGAAATAGATGTAGACGTGCAGCAGTCTAATAATAATATAATATTATATAATGATATAATAATAATAATATCTGCTGTATGAGTAGGCCTGAGGCCAATCCGTCACTGTTGGATGCAGCCTTGTTCTTCTCGTTGTTAGTAGACATGGAGACTGTGGATTTGGCTGAGGGACGGTGATGTGTTTTCGAGCTGTGGCGTTGGGAACCAGAGGACAGGCATCAATGTCAAACGTCCACTCGGGATACTGCGCCAGCATTAACGGTGGCGTGTGGGTCCTCATTAGCGCCGTGGGTAAAATTAGGCATCCGACTGCTAAAACCTCTCCTGTATAATGATGAAGTATCGCTTGAGTGTTTCGTAAAAAAAAAAAGACCCAACACTGATTATAAAATTTATTAAATAAATAAAATATGGCATTTTTTGGAAACATTTGAAGAATGTTATTCAACACTTCAAAAAAAAGGAAACATTTGCGTAAATGGAGCCAAAGTAGTGAGGAAAAAACAAACAAACAAATCCCCAAATGAATTTCAGACAACCACATTAGAAATTATTCTCCTGGGACCGAGACGGACGCAAGAAGTTTCGATCAGTCATCAATCAGTCATCAATCAAAAGACGCAGTTTATGATGTTTTTATTTATTTATAGAACACAGACGTGGAGATTTCTGATTCTGGACCTGCTCAGACTCACCTGGCTTCCTCTTCAGGAACGTCAGGTTGGGTCTGAGGTGTCTGAGTTCAGGCAGCATCTTTAACGTGTTTGGCCTCTAGTCCAACAGACGTCGACGGTCTCTGGTGGGAAGTTTACCTGCATCCATCTTTGGTGAGCGTTCATGTTTCCAATCCTGTGAAAACTGGAAAGCAAATTCTCCCAACAGGCTAAAACCAGTAGGAATTTTGAGTTGAGTTGTTTTGAAGTGTTGTTCAAATGGCGATCTGATACATAAATCAACCCGGAGAGTAGCGCCGGCGTCCCTGCCAATTAATAACCCGCTTCAGTTGTCTGTGGAGACTGGACTATTTCATGTGCATGAATCACTCCTGTATGAAACACAGCGGGGACCCGCTGATGGTTTGGCTCTTCAGGGCTATGAAAACAGGTCGCTGCTTTAGCTTATGCAAGATAAACCTTGAGTCAACCACCAAAGATGCCCCCCCCCCAAAAAAAAACTGTCATTAAAATGACTGACATTTAAACCTAAAATCTGTTTGTTTGTTTTTTTATTGGGGTCCGTCCAAAAGTTTCTATTCAAGCCAATACGGGGGATTTTATCAGACGTGGTTCTTTTATCGGCTGTGACCTCCAGCGGTCGAGGATCACCGCTGGAGCACCGGCCATCTGGTCAAGGGCGTCACCGGGAGATGCATTATTTTTCAAATCGATACCTTCACATCCCAGAAAGTCCCGCTATGAGAGAAGACTAATTTCGTTATCAATCCGCGCAGGTAATGATCTCATTAATTCACTGTTGATTCATTTTCAGCTGAGTGGATATTAACCTTTTGCCAGCGGTCATTAATTTTCCGCGGCGTAGGAGTGGTGTGTTGTGATTGGAGCTACATAAACAAAACAATTAACATCAGAGGTCTTTCATGATGTCCAGCTGACTCCTTACACCCGCGGGATCGATTTATCGATCCGGCTCCACCAGCAGAACGGCTCCACGCTCTCACCTCACGCGGGGCATGTTTCGCCACAGATGCGTTGGGGGGGGTCGGGGTTAGGGTGGGGGTGGGGTTATTGTTTGTGTTGTTTTGTGAAGTCGTGCATGTATTTTGAGGACAATTATCATGCTCTGAATATTAAGTTTGCAGCAGGCAGTTAGGCACCTGGTCACTGCCTGTGCTGTTTGCCTCGGCCTCAATGCACAGACATTAAGACCCAACACTGTTCATCAATGTCAAGTTCAAAACACGTTTTAATTAGTCTTGTTTTCCCACATGATTCCCCAATTATACAATGAACAAAATTCTGTTGCCAAACCGAGGGTCAGCGTCACTCTACCAGTGACCTGTCATCGTACTCAAAGTGGCAAATACCTGAAATGTTCCTTTTGTCTACGTCCAACTATCACGTCGGTTTAACGTTAACTGATTAATGGAATACAAGCTCATATACTGTTCGTCTTTGCTCGTAACTCAGCCTGCGTTTGATTATTGGATGATATACCGCAGGACGCCGTGAATTAAACTGACTGTTTTGGCGTGAGTGGGCCTCTCCGCAGCCGAATATCACACTCGTTAATTTTTACGGACTCCTGTGAAAGGCAGCTACGACAGGAGTCCAGTAAATCCTCCGCCGAACAAGGAGTTTCGCAGGAAGGAGAGGAGTGGGAAGCAGAGGGAGGAGACGGAATGTGCTCGGAATGCCGAGGCCTGGCGTGGCGCAGTAAAGTTTTGGCAACAGAATTCAAAAAAAAAAAAAAAAGATGTGGACATGAGGGTGTTTATTGAACAATACGGGATGGAGAGAATGAAACGTTTCATCATTTATGTCAATCTGGTGCATAAAATGTGCATAAAACTTTAATACAAGCACAGAGAGCACGGAAAAAAATCTGTCCATACAGGTCTCTCTCTGTGTAGACGTGTCAGGGTTTGGTTTAAAGACGAAATGCAGACTATAGATACAATATAACTGTGTTATGAACATATTAGAAGCTTAGTGAAGTTATTTAATTAGAGAAATGATATAGAGAGTGATACATTACGATTGACTGATAATTTTACATATAAATACAATACATTTAATTCGTAAATAAACAACTATGCAGGTAAAACTAAAGGAATGATGCACTATGAAAAACGTGATCGTTGCCTCAGGTCTGAACTCATTCCGTGAGCTGACAGCTGCATCCTTTCATCATGTTTGATTGCCCGCTCTGTCGCCTGGTCATGACAACAGTTTACGTTTGCCATCAACATAAATTTCCCCCCTAAATGTTGCTAAATGATCTACTACCCACTCCTGCGCCGGCACTGCCTCTGTCAGCCCGCAGATAAAGTTTGAAGCAGTGCACTTGACCTGACGCGTGGCGGGCGTAAATCTCAGGAAGGCTGTAACGGGGGTGTGTGGAACCCAAATGCAACACTCAAGGCTAGAGGACAGTTGACAATGTCTTTTTATTTACAGGCATAGGAGTCAAAAACCAAGCCAGCAGGCAGACGAGGCAGAGGTCCCGGTATGGTGAGGGCTGCAGAGTAGTCGAGGACAGGCAGGAGAGTCAATACCAGGAGAGCAGGCAGATGCCGAAGACGCTGAGGCTGAACACGAGGTCGGAGGCAGAAGGCAGGTCGAAACACTGGGAGGCAGGCAAGAAGAGCAGGTCGA